>JBAIAC010000649.1:0-79720 GCA_037349315.1 Chelydra serpentina
GGCGCTCACCTCCCCATTCCCATAGTACTCGTCCCAAATTCCCTGTACAATCAGAGGAGCCCAGGAGGTGCTATCAATGTAAGTCCACCGAGCACCTGAGAGACAAGTGTCCCCTGCTGAGTGAAAACAGGCATCAAGTGGCCCATGAAGCTGCTGCCTCTTTCCACACAGGGTTTGTAAAGTTGACTTCTACCCCACCAAGCAGTGAGCATGTGCATGCTGTTAGACTGAACGGGAAGTTAATCACTGGGTTGAGAGATACAGGTGCTGAAATTTCTATAGTCAGGAGGGACCTGATCCAAGAGAAGGATTGGTTGCCGGGTAAAGTGGCAGAATTGGAGCTGGTGGGTGGCTACAAAGTCATTGCACCTCTGGCAAAAGTACACATGCAAACGGAAAACTTGCAGGCTATGCTAACTGTGGCAACAGTGTCACACAATTTTGCACCGTTTCTACTGGGGAATGATTTCTTTGCTGTGGCAGAATCTGTCCCGGGCTGGGTGGCAGCAAGCAGGAACCTGGTGCTGAAAACCCCGGGGGGGGGGCGAAGTCACAGGGACGGCAGCTGTGGCGGCAGGGGTGGCTGTGGCCAGTTCCTGTCCTGTAATCATCTCCCCGGGGGAGGGGAATGTTCTACCTCATAGCAAGGGGGGAATTTTGCAGGCCACTAAAGGGTCTATCTTAGCTTGCAGCTGTGAGCCCACAGCTGGACCAGGGTCACCTTCTCTTCAGGGGGACATGGAAGTGTCTGGCCCAGACAAAGGCCCAGGGAGGGAAGGTGAGGGGGGGGGGGGCGGAGAGCCCGCCCACCTTTTGTCAGGAGGATCTTGCCCAGGAGGAGGGTGAAAAGTCTGCATTTCAGATGCCAGACCCCTCTCCTGTGGATCAGGTTAGAAGGGAAAGCTGGGGGTCAGACCTCCTGGAGGGGGGAGTCCGTCCAGCTGACCTGTTGGGAACAGATACTGGGGTGTCCAAGAAAGAGGTTGTTCTTGCTACAGGGGTAGGAGGTAAATCTCTCTCTTCAAAGCAGAAGGGAGCAAGTCTCTGCATGGGTGAAGCCACACAAGGGGATGGGAACCAGCCCAGAGAAATTCCAGAGGGAGGGGCCGAGGGCAGGCCGGGTTGCAGTACACCCTTTCCTTGCCAGAGCCTCAAGCGCATGCCTGATTTAGGAGCCTGCTCCAAAGAGGCAGAAGAATCTGAATCAGAGTGCCTACCAGGATACACAGGCGGGAGGGTAATCCTGTGTCTTTCCCTACTTCATCTGTGGGTTATAACAAAGGAGTTAACACTGAGGGTCAACCCTTTCAAGATGGGGAACATACCTGATTGGTGGGAAAAACTGTTGTACATGCTTGGGATGGTGACCTCACGGTCGTACAAGCATGTTACCTGTCAGCCTATATCGGGTAACCGGCTGGAAGCTTGGCACAACAGCAAAAGCATAACAGGCCCAGGCTGCTGTGTGAAAGGGGAAACTGAGGCACGTCGCCTCATGGCACTGAGAGCTAAATGCCGAAGTTCATACGCCTTAACAGGTATTGCTATCTGTATCCTGTTAGCAATACTACACCCCAACCCATTTACAGGCGCCCGGGGACCAGGAACCTCGCATTTTGCTAAAACCATTACGAATGACACCATGTGGTGTGCCCGTACTGAAAAGCGGTGTGACCAAAGACAAACAGGGGCTTTATGTGTACTGCCTCCGCCATGGACAGTGTCCAAGTCTCTGGCAGTAAGTTCAGGAGGAGGGTGTGACGGTGTTCCCCATAAAACTTTATGGGGAGATGCTTATAAATGTATATATGTAACTAGAATATGTTTTATGCTACATGTGCCATGTAACATATCTCTGTGAAAGTTATGACCTACTGAATTTATTCCTCCTGTTTGTATGCATGTATCATTGTTGTAGTTGAAGTTATGAATATCGGTTGTATTTCTTGAGAAAGGAATGTGCAGGTTAAGTGCCCAATCAAGAAGCACTTAACAGACAATAGAACTTGCAGTCACCAATCCACATTTGAACTTTGCCAGGAATGTGGCTGGTCTGGAACTGAGTTGTGCATGTGACTGGTCCAGGTGACCCCAACTGCATTTGGTAACTGGATGCTACACAGGGAGAGGGAGGGGTCTCCACCCAGAGGAGAAAATTCTATTTAAACCCCGAAGAAACCCCTCCATTTGGTCTTCAGCTGGCTAAAGGAAGAAGCCCTCCACCCCCCAAGGAGACTTGAAAGAGACTGAACAGAGGACAAAGACATTAGGGGGGTGAGTGATTGCTGGACCCAGTGAGGGGCTTATCTGTACACAGGGTGATTAGACATAGCACTGCGTGTTCTCTTTTATTTTATTCGGTAATTCACCTTGTTCTGTCTGTCACTAATTGAACTCACTTAAATTCTATTTTCTGTACTTATTAAAATCATTTTTTACTTATTAAGTTTCCTTGAGTACGACTTAGTGCAAAGGGAGAGCAAACAGGTGTGCATACTTTCTATCTGTGAAATAGAAGGCGAACTGTTTATGAGTTTACCCTGTATAAGCTTTATACAGGGTAAAACGGATTTATTAAGGGTTTGAACCTCCTTGGAGTTGAGCAGCTGGGTGTCAAAGGCAAGAGCACTTCCAGGGGCCTTACAGTGGTGAGTGGACTTGGTTCGGACCTGGGTCTGTGTTTGCAGCAGATCAGTGGAATCTGGCTCAAAACAGACAGGATTCGGGAGTCCCAAGCTGGAAAAGGCTTGGAAGCAAACCCCCCGGGGTTTTCAGCACCAGGTTCCTGCTTGCTGCCACCCAGCCCGGGACAGATTCTGCCACAGCAAAGAAATCATTCCCCAGTAGAAACAGTGCAAAATTGTGTGACACTGTTGCCACAGTTAGCATAGCCTGCAAGTTTTCCGTTTGCATGTGTACTTTTGCCAGAGGTGCAATGACTTTGTAGCCACCCACCAGCTCCAATTCTGCCACTTTACCCGGCAACCAATCCTTCTCTTGGATCAGGTCCCTCCTGACTATAGAAATTTCAGCACCTGTATCTCTCAACCCAGTGATTAACTTCCCGTTCAGTCTAACAGCATGCACATGCTCACTGCTTGGTGGGGTAGAAGTCAACTTTACAAACCCTGTGTGGAAAGAGGCAGCAGCTTCATGGGCCACTTGATGCCTGTTTTCACTCAGCAGGGGACACTTGTCTCTCAGGTGCTCGGTGGACTTACATTGATAGCACCTCCTGGGCTCCTCTGATTGTACAGGGAATTTGGGACGAGTACTATGGGAATGGGGAGGTGAGCGCCCAGCCTCCTTTTTCCCAGGGGTAACACGGTGACTCTGTTTTCCTTCGACCCTGTACCCCTCTGCCAGTGGTTTATGCTTAATTGCAGCTTGCGCCTGCTCATAAGAGTCTGCAAACCCAGCTAATTCACCCACGGCCTTTACCTGTTTGTTCCACAAGTACTGTTTTATATCATCACTGCACATATTCAGGAATTGTTCCTGAGCAACCAAATCACACATTCCCTCAAAGCTTGTGATGCCTTTTCCCCTCACCCACTTATCAACCAGAACTGTCATTTCATTTGCATAAGCCACGTAACTTAACCCATCTCCCCTCTTAAGACTCCTGAATTTAACCCTGTAGGTTTCAGGTGTAACCTGAAACTGTTTCAAAACCAGTTCCTTAAATTTACCATAATTGGAGGCATCCCCAATGGGCATCTTATTGAATATGTCCAGAGCTCTGCCAGTCAATTTGGCTATCAAGGTGGTCATTTTTTGATCTTCAGGGATCGCATGGAGGGAGCACAGTCTCTCGAAGGTGATAAAATATTCGGCTATATCCTTGGATTCATCATACTGGGGGCATAGACGCTCCCATTTGGGGATTTTTGGGGAAGCGGAGCCGGACGCTGAAGGGTTGCGACTCTTCAACTCTGCAACAGCCAGTTCATGCTTCTGGGCCTCCATAGCTCTCTTGTGGGCCGCCTCCTCCCTGATTCTTTCTGCTTCCATAGCTCTCTTGTGGGCCAGCTCCTCTGCTTCCATCGCTCTCTTGTGGGCTTCTGTCTCTGCACTAATTTCCAGCGTACGTAATTCGATTCGTCTCCGATGTTCGTTTTCTTTCTCTGTTATTTCGAGTCTGGCAAGATCCAGTTTTACCGTGGCCTCGCTTACAGACATCTTATTGCTGTCTGGTGCTGGGCCACGCCCCTCTGCAGTTCACCGAAACTGGACTGCACTCAGATCAGGAGCTCTTCAGTTAAGAGACTTTCCCAGCTTCCCCGATCTTCACTCTTACTTATTTGATTTCCTTTTCTGTCCCTACTTCCCTTACCCGAAAATAAGCAAACAGAAAATAACAAACCAGTAACCACTTTGTCTGTTTTCCAGCCACCACACTTAAAACTCACTTAAAATCACTACCAGTACGTCAAAGCAATCAGCTGTGCACAGATCCTGCTCGACTACACCACTGTGACGGGTTGGGGCCACAGAGACCTGCTTGGTGCTGCCACCTGGTGTGCCAAGGCTACTTCTGCCCCTGCTTCCAAGCCTTTTCCAGCTTGGGACTCCCGAATCCTGTCTGTTTTGAGCCAGATTCCACTGATCTGCTGCAAACACAGACCCAGGTCCGAACCAAGTCCACTCACCACTGTAAGGCCCCTGGAAGCGCTCTTGCCTTTGACACCCAGCTGCTCAACTCCAAGGAGGTTCAAACCCTTAATAAATCCGTTTTACCCTGTATAAAGCTTATACAGGGTAAACTCATAAACAGTTCGCCTTCTATTTCACAGATAGAAAGTATGCACACCTGTTTGCTCTCCCTTTGCACTAAGTCGTACTCAAGGAAACTTAATAAGTAAAAAATGATTTTAATAAGTACAGAAAATAGAATTTAAGTGAGTTCAATTAGTGACAGACAGAACAAGGTGAATTACCGAATAAAATAAAAGAGAACACGCAGTGCTATGTCTAATCACCCTGTGTACAGATAAGCCCCTCACTGGGTCCAGCAATCACTCACCCCCCTAATGTCTTTGTCCTCTGTTCAGTCTCTTTCAAGTCTCCTTGGGGGGTGGAGGGCTTCTTCCTTTAGCCAGCTGAAGACCAAATGGAGGGGTTTCTTCGGGGTTTAAATAGAATTTTCTCCTCTGGGTGGAGACCCCTCCCTCTCCCTGTGTAGCATCCAGTTACCAAATGGAGTTAGGGTCACCTGGACCAGTCACATGCACAACTCAGTTCCAGACCAGCCACATTCCTGGCAAAGTTCAAATGTGGATTGGTGACTGCAAGTTCTATTGTCTGTTAAGTGCTTCTTGATTGGGCACTTAACCTGCACATTCCTTTCTCAAGAAATACAACCGATATTCATAACTTCAACTACAACAATGATACATGCATACAAACAGGAGGAATAAATTCAGTAGGTCATAACTTTCACAGAGATATGTTACATGGCACATGTAGCATAAAACATATTCTAGTTACATATATACATTTATAAGCATCTCCCCATAAAGTTTTATGGGGAACACCGTCACACCCACCCTCACCCCCACCCCACCCACACCCCCACCCTAACCCCAACCCCCCCCCACGTTCCCGCTCACCACCCAACCCACCCCCACCCCGACCTTAACCCAGACCCTCACCCTAACCCTCACCCTCACCATCACCCTCACCACAACCCCCACCCTACCCCCACCCTCACCCTCACCCTAACTCCCACCCCAAACTCACCCTCACCCCCGAACCTCATCTCCACCCTCACCATCACCCCCACCTCCACCCTCACCCTCACCCTAACCCCCAGCCCCACCCTCACCCCTACCCGCACCCTCACCCTCACTTTCACCCTGACCCTAAGCCCCACCCGACCCCCACATTTACCGTCACTCTCACCGTAAACCTAACCACCACCCCACCCTTACCCTCTCCCCCACCCCCACCCCCACCCTCATCCTCACCCCCACCACCACTCCACCCTAACCTTAACCCTAAACCTCACGCTCACCCTCTCCCCAACCCCCACCCCCACCCTCACCTTCACCACCATCCCCACCACCACCCCCACCCTCACCCTCACCCCAACCCCACCCTAATCCTCAGCCTCACCATCACCCTCATCACATGCCCACCCCCACACCAACCCCACCCTCATCCTCACCCCCACCTAGCCCCACCCTCACCCTAATCCCCACCCCCACAATTACCCTCACCCTCACCCTAACCCCCACCACCACCATTACCCTCTCCCACACCCCCACCCCCACCCTCACCCTCAGCGTGTGCCGGTGGGTGTGAGGGTGAAGGTGGTGGTGAGGGTGAGATTGGGGTGTGGGGGTGGGGGTTAGTGTGAGAGTGAGGGTGAGTATGTGGGTGGGGGTAAGGGTGAGGATCAGGGTGAGGGTGGGGTTGGGGGTGATGGTGGGGGTGGGGCTCGGCTGACCTTCACGGTCGGGGCGATGTTGAGGGTGAGGTTGTTGGTTAGGGTAAGGGTGAGGGTGAGAGTGATGGTTAGGGTGGGGTGGCAGTGGCGGTAGGGGTGGGGGTGGGGGTGAAGGTGTGCGTGAGGGTGATAGTGATTGTTGGGTTGAGGGTGGGGCTGGGGGTTAGGGTGAGTGTGAGGGTGAGGATGGGGTGGGGTTGAGGGTGAGGGTGGGGGTGGTGGTGGGAGTGGGCATTAGGGTGACGGTGAGGTTGAGGATGAGAGTGGGGGTAGGTTTGGGGTGAGGTTGAGGGTGAGGGTGAGGTTGAGGGTGAGGTGGGGGTGGCGGTGAGGATGAAGGTGGGGGTGAGGTTGAAAGTGAGGCTGAGCGTGAGGGTATGGGTGAGGGTGAGGGTGTGGTTTGGGGTGGGGCTGGGAGTGCGGGTGGGTGTGGGGTTTGGGTAAGGACCAGCCCTCTGTGGAGAAAGAAGTAGTTCGGGACTATTTAGAAAAGCTGGACGAACACAAGTCCATGGGGCCGGATGCACTGCATCCGAGGGTACTAAAGGAGTTGGCCGATGTGATTACAGAGCCATTGGCCATTATCTTTGACAAATCATGGCAATCGGGGGAGGTCCCGGATGACTGGAAAAAAGCTAATGTAGTGCCCATCTTTAAAAAAGGGAAGAAGGAAGATCCGGGGAACTACAGGCCAGTCAGTCTCACCTCAATCCCTGGAAAAATCATGGAACAGGTCCTCAAGGAATCAATTTTGAACCACTTAAAGGAGGGGAAAGTGATCAGGAACAGTCAGCATGGATTCACCAAGGGCAAGTCATGCCTGACTAACCTAATTGCCTTCTATGATGAGATAACTGGCTCTGTGGATGAGGGGAAAGCAGTGGATGTGCTATTTCTTGACTTTAGCAAAGCTTTTGATACAGTCTCGCACAGCGTTCTTGCCAGCAAGTTAAAGAAGTATGGGCTGGATGAATGGACGGTAAGGTGGATAGAAAACTGGCTGGATGGTCGTGCTCAACGGGTAGTGATCAATGGCTCCATGTCTAGTTGGCAGCCGGTATCAAGTGGAGTGCCCCAAGGGTCGGTGCTGGGGCCGGTTTTGTTCAATATCTTCATCAACGACCTGGAGGATGGTGTGGACTGCACCCTTAGCAAGTTTGCAGATGACACTAAACTGGGAGGAGTGGTTGATACGCTGGAGGGTAGGGATAGGATACAGAGGGACCTAGACAAATTAGAGGATTGGGCCAAAAGCAATCTGATGAGGTTCAACAAGGACAAGTGCAGAGTCCTGCACTTAGGACGGAAGAATCCCATGCACTGCTACAGACTAGGGACCGAATGGCTGGGCAGCAGTTCTGCAGAAAAGGACCTAGGGGTTACAGTGGACGAAAAGCTGAATATGAGTCAACAGTGTGCCCTTGTTGCCAAGAAGGCTAACGGCATTTTGGGCTGTATAAGTAGGGGCATTTCCAGCAGATCGAGGGACGTGATTATTCCCCTCTATTCGGCACTGGTGAGGCTTCATTTGGAGTACTGTGTCCAGTTTTGGGCCCCACACTACAAGAAGGATGTGGATAAATTGGAAAGAGTCCAACGGAGGGCAACAAAAATGATTAGGGGGCTGGAGCACATGACTTATGAGGAGAGGCTGAGGGAACTGAGATTGTTTAGCCTGCAGAAGAGAAGAGTGAGGGGGGATTTGATAGCTGCTTTCAACTACCTAAAAGGGGGTTCCAAAGAGGATGGATCTAGACTGTTCTCAGTGGTAGAAGATGACAGAACAAGGAGTAATGGTCTCAAGTTGCAGAGGGGGAGGTTTAGGTTGGATATTAGGAAAAACTTTTTCACTAGTAGGGTGGTGAAGCACTGGAATGGGTTACCTAGGGAGGTGGTGGAATCTCCTTCCTTAGAGGTTTTTAAGGTCAGGCTTGACAAAGCCCTGGCTGGGATGATCTAGTTGGGGTTGGTCCTGCTTTGAGCAGGGGGTTGGACTAGATGACCTCCTGAGGTCCCTTCCAACCATGAGATTCTATGATTCTATGATTCTATGAAGGGTGAAGGTCATGGTGAGGGTGCGGGTGGGGGTGAGGGTGAGGGTGCGGGTGGGGGGTGGGGGTGAGCTTGAGGGTGAGGGTGGAGGTGTGGGTGAGGGTGAAGGTGACCGTGAGGGTGTGTGGGTGTGAAGGTGAGGGTCATAGTGAGGGTTAGGGTGGGGGGTGGGGGTGAGCTTGAGGGTGAGGGTGGAGGTGATGGTGAGGGTGAAGGTGACCATGAGGGTGTGGGTGGGTGTGAAGGTGAGGGTCATAGTGAGGGTGAGGGTGGGGGTGTGGGTGGGGGGTGAGGGTGAGTGTGGGGGTGGGGGTGAGGATGAGGGAGAGGGTGAGGATGCGTGTGTGGGTGAGGGTGAGCGTGAGGGCGAGTGTGGGTTTTAGCGTCAGGGTGAGGGTGGGGGTGAGGGTCAGTGTAACGTTTGGGGTGGGGTTCGGGGTGAAGTTGAGGGTGGAGTGGGGGTGAGGGTGGGTGTGGGGGTTAGGGTGAGGATGAGGTTGAGGGTGAGGGAGGGGTTGGGGGAGGGGTTGGGGTGAGGGTGAGGGAGAGGTTGGAGGTGAGTGTGAGGTTGGGGGTGAGATTGACGGTGAGGGAGGGGATGGGGGTGCGGTGCGAGTGGGGGTTAGCGTGAGGGTGAAGGTGAGAATGGGGGTGGGGCTTGGGGTGAGGTTGAGCGTGAGGGTGAGGTTTAGGATTAAGGTTAGTGTGAGAGTGGGGGTGGGGGTGCGTGTGGGGGTGAGGGTGGGGGTCGGGGAGACTGTAAGGGTGAGGGTGGGGGGATGGTTAGGGTGAGGGTGAGGGAATGTGTGGGGGTGGGGTGGGGGTCAGAGTGAGGGTGAAAGTGAGGGTTAGGGTTGGGGTTGGGTGAGGGTTATGGTCAGGGTGAGGTTAGGGGTGAGGATGAGGGTGAAAATGAGGATGGGGAAGGGTGTGGGTGAAGATGGGGGTGGATGTGGGGGTGAGGGTGGGGGTGGGGTGTCGTGGGGGTTGGGATGAGTGTGAGGGTGACGGTAGGGTGTGGGTGAGGATGGGGGTGTGAGTTAAGATGAGGGTGGGGGTGGGGGTTAGGGTGCGGGCATCACAAGCTTTGAGGGAATGTGTGATTTGGTTGCTCAGGAACAATTCCTGAATATGTGCAGTGATGATATAAAACAGTACTTGTGGAACAAACAGGTAAAGGCCGTGGGTGAATTAGCTGGGTTTGCAGACTCTTATGAGCAGGCGCAAGCTGCAATTAAGCATAAACCACTGGCAGAGGGGTACAGGGTCGAAGGAAAACAGAGTCACCGTGTTACCCCTGGGAAAAAGGAGGCTGGGCGCTCACCTCCCCATTCCCATAGTACTCGTCCCAAATTCCCTGTACAATCAGAGGAGCCCAGGAGGTGCTATCAATGTAAGTCCACCGAGCACCTGAGAGACAAGTGTCCCCTGCTGAGTGAAAACAGGCATCAAGTGGCCCATGAAGCTGCTGCCTCTTTCCACACAGGGTTTGTAAAGTTGACTTCTACCCCACCAAGCAGTGAGCATGTGCATGCTGTTAGACTGAACGGGAAGTTAATCACTGGGTTGAGAGATACAGGTGCTGAAATTTCTATAGTCAGGAGGGACCTGATCCAAGAGAAGGATTGGTTGCCGGGTAAAGTGGCAGAATTGGAGCTGGTGGGTGGCTACAAAGTCATTGCACCTCTGGCAAAAGTACACATGCAAACGGAAAACTTGCAGGCTATGCTAACTGTGGCAACAGTGTCACACAATTTTGCACCGTTTCTACTGGGGAATGATTTCTTTGCTGTGGCAGAATCTGTCCCGGGCTGGGTGGCAGCAAGCAGGAACCTGGTGCTGAAAACCTCGGGGGAGGGCGAAGTCACAGGGACGGCAGCTGTGGCGGCAGGGGTGGCTGTGGCCAGTTCCTGTCCTGTAATCATCTCCCCGGGGGAGGGGAATGTTCTACCTCATAGCAAGGGGGGAATTTTGCAGGCCACTAAAGGGTCTATCTTAGCTTGCAGCTGTGAGCCCACAGCTGGACCAGGGTCACCTTCTCTTCAGGGGGACATGGAAGTGTCTGGCCCAGACAAAGGCCCAGGGAGGGAAGGTGAGGGGGGGGGCGGAGAGCCCGCCCACCTTTTGTCAGGAGGATCTTGCCCAGGAGGAGGGTGAAAAGTCTGCATTTCAGATGCCAGACCCCTCTCTTGTGGATCAGGTTAGAAGGGAAAGCTGGGGCTCAGACCTCCTGGAGGGGGGAGTCCGTCCAGCTGACCTGTTGGGAACAGATACTGGGGTGTCCAAGAAAGAGGTTGTTCTTGCTACAGGGGTAGGAGGTAAATCTCTCTCTTCAAAGCAGAAGGGAGCAAGTCTCTGCATGGGTGAAGCCACACAAGGGGATGGGAACCAGCCCAGAGAAATTCCAGAGGGAGGGGCCGAGGGCAGGCCGGGTTGCAGTACACCCTTTCCTTGCCAGAGCCTCAAGCGCATGCCTGATTTAGGAGCCTGCTCCAAAGAGGCAGAAGAATCTGAATCAGAGTGCCTACCAGGATACACAGGCGGGAGGGTAATCCTGTGTCTTTCCCTACTTCATCTGTGGGTTATAACAAAGGAGTTAACACTGAGGGTCAACCCTTTCAAGATGGGGAACATACCTGATTGGTGGGAAAAACTGTTGTACATGCTTGGGATGGTGACCTCACGGTCGTACAAGCATGTTACCTGTCAGCCTATATCGGGTAACCGGCTGGAAGCTTGGCACAACAGCAAAAGCATAACAGGCCCAGGCTGCTGTGTGAAAGGGGAAACTGAGGCACGTCGCCTCATGGCACTGAGAGCTAAATGCCGAAGTTCATACGCCTTAACAGGTATTGCTATCTGTATCCTGTTAGCAATACTACACCCCAACCCATTTACAGGCGCCCGGGGACCAGGAACCTCGCATTTTGCTAAAACCATTACGAATGACACCATGTGGTGTGCCCGTACTGAAAAGCGGTGTGACCAAAGACAAACAGGGGCTTTATGTGTACTGCCTCCGCCATGGACAGTGTCCAAGTCTCTGGCAGTAAGTTCAGGAGGAGGGTGTGACGGTGTTCCCCATAAAACTTTATGGGGAGATGCTTATAAATGTATATATGTAACTAGAATATGTTTTATGCTACATGTGCCATGTAACATATCTCTGTGAAAGTTATGACCTACTGAATTTATTCCTCCTGTTTGTATGCATGTATCATTGTTGTAGTTGAAGTTATGAATATCGGTTGTATTTCTTGAGAAAGGAATGTGCAGGTTAAGTGCCCAATCAAGAAGCACTTAACAGACAATAGAACTTGCAGTCACCAATCCACATTTGAACTTTGCCAGGAATGTGGCTGGTCTGGAACTGAGTTGTGCATGTGACTGGTCCAGGTGACCCTAACTCCATTTGGTAACTGGATGCTACACAGGGAGAGGGAGGGGTCTCCACCCAGAGGGTTTACTCGATTTATCGGCCCCTGGATTAGAGCCTCCTTCAGCGCACAGAGAGTCCTCTGGCACTGCTCGGTCCAGACCGCCTCGTCTGGCTTCCGCTTCTTACATAGCTTAGTGATGGGAGCAGCTAGTGAGCTAAAGGGGGGTACAAACCTCAGGTAGTACCCCGCCATCCCGCTAAAGGCCTGGACCTGTTTCTTGGTCTGGGGAACAGGCCAATCTCTGATCGCCTCCACCTTGGCCAGCCCTGGGCTGCTGAATGACTGGATCACCTCTAAAGCCAGCATGTCCTTGGCCTCTCTCTTCAGGTTGCGGGCTGTTTTCCCAGTTACTCTGACTGGGGGACACCTGAGGGGAGGATGGGCTCCCATCTCAGGGGAGAGATCCACCAGGGGGTCTTTCCCCTTCTCATCCCAATCATCCCTTACCGGTTCTAGGGGTCCCCTTACTCTCCTCCCTTACCACAGCTGGAAAGGGAAGCCCCCTGGTGATTCCTGGGGCACTTCCCTGTGCCATCGGTGGGGCAGGTACTTGTCCCAGTCCTGTGGATGCTGATTTATACAAGCCCTCAGCATCAGCCTCACGGTCCCCTGAACTCTCTCCAGCAGCCCGTTGGACTGAGGGTGATATGCAGAGGCCCAGGTGGGCCAGACCCCACCTTTCTCCCACACGCCCCGGAGCAGGGCTGACATGACCTTGGATCCCTGGTCTGTAAGGACCTTGCTGGGGACCCCCACTTTATCCATAGCCACTTTCTGGAAAAGTTCCTCTCTGATGGGCAGGGACCTCCAGGGATCTTCTTCCTTACCCCGGGCCAGGTACAATAGCCAGTGATGATACTTCCTGGGCCCCACCGGCTGCCTCCTGATTTCCCCACAGTCAGCTGGACGGATTCCCCCTTCCAGGAGGTCTGACCCCCAGCTTTCCCTTGTAACCTGATCCACAGGATAGGGGTCTGGCATCTTACATGCAGACTTTTCACCCTCTTCCTGGGCAAGATGCTCCTGACAAAAGGTGGGCGGGCTCTCTGCCCCCCCCCCTCACCTTCCCTCCCTGGGCTTCCCTCTGGACCAGACACTCCCGTGTCCCCCTGAAGAGAAGGTGACCCTGGTCCAGCTGTGGGCTCACAGCTGAAGGCTAAGACAGTCCCTTCAGTGGCCTGCAAAATTCCCCCCTTGCTATGAGGTAGAACATTCCCCTCCCCCGGGGAGATGATTACAGGACAGGAACTGGTCACAGCCATCCCTGCCACCACAGCTGCAGTACCTGTGCCTTCACCCCCCACCCTGGGGTTTTCAGCACAAGGCTCCTGCTTGCTGCCACCCGACCCTGGGACAGACTATGCCACAGTAAAGAAATCATTTCCCAGTAGAAACGGTGCAAAATTGTGTGATACTGTTGCCACCGTTAGCTCAGCCTGCAAATTTTCCGTTTGCATGTGTACTTTAGCCAAAGGTGCAATGACTTTGTAGCCACTCACCAGTTCCAATTCCGCCACTTTACCTAGCAACCGATCCTTCTCTTGGATCAGGTCCCTCCTAACTATAGAAATTTCAGCACCTGTATCTCTCAACCCAGTGATTAACTTCCCATTCAGTTTAACAGCATGCACATGCTCACTGCTTGGTGGGGTAGAAGTCAACTTCACAAACCCTGTGTGGAAAGAGGCAGCAGCTTCATGGGCCACTTGATGCCTGTTTTCACTCAGCAGGGGACACTTATCTCTCAGGTGCTCGGTGGACTTACACTGATAGCACCTCCTGGGCTCCTCTGATTGTACAGGGAATTTGGGACGAGTACTAGGGGAATGGGGAGGTGAGCGCCTAGCCTCCTTTTTCCCAGGGGAAACACGGTGACTCTGTTTTCCCCCAACCCTGTACCCCTCTGCCAGTGGCTTATGCTTAACTGCAGCTTGCACCTGCTCATAGGAGTCTGCACACCCAGCTAATTCACCCACGGCTTTTACCTTTTTGTCCCACAAGTACTGTTTTACATCATCACTGCACATATTCAGGAATTGTTCCTGAGCAACCAAATCACACATTCCAGTCAATTTGGCTATCAAGGTGGTCATTTTTTGATCTTCAGGGATCGCATGGAGGGAGCACAGTCTCTCGGAGGTGATAAAATATTCGGCTATATCCTTGGATTTATCATACTGGGGGTATAGACGCTCCCGTCTGGGGATTTTTGGGGAAGTGGAGCCTGCCGCTGAAGGGTTTCGACTCTTCAACTCTGCAACCCCACCCCCACTGTGACGGGTTGGGGCCACAGAGACCTGCTTGGTGCTGCCACCTGGTGTGCCAAGGCTACTTCTGCCCCTGCTTCCAAGCCTTTTCCAGCTTGGGACTCCCGAATCCTGTCTGTTTTGAGCCAGATTCCACTGATCTGCTGCAAACACAGACCCAGGTCCGAACCAAGTCCACTCACCACTGTAAGGCCCCTGGAAGCGCTCTTGCCTTTGACACCCAGCTGCTCAACTCCAAGGAGGTTCAAACCCTTAATAAATCCGTTTTACCCTGTATAAAGCTTATACAGGGTAAACTCATAAACAGTTCGCCTTCTATTTCACAGATAGAAAGTATGCACACCTGTTTGCTCTCCCTTTGCACTAAGTCGTACTCAAGGAAACTTAATAAGTAAAAAATGATTTTAATAAGTACAGAAAATAGAATTTAAGTGAGTTCAATTAGTGACAGACAGAACAAGGTGAATTACCGAATAAAATAAAAGAGAACACGCAGTGCTATGTCTAATCACCCTGTGTACAGATAAGCCCCTCACTGGGTCCAGCAATCACTCACCCCCCTAATGTCTTTGTCCTCTGTTCAGTCTCTTTCAAGTCTCCTTGGGGGGTGGAGGGCTTCTTCCTTTAGTCAGCTGAAGACCAAATGGAGGGGTTTCTTCGGGGTTTAAATAGAATTTTCTCCTCTGGGTGGAGACCCCTCCCTCTCCCTGTGTAGCATCCAGTTACCAAATGGAGTTAGGGTCACCTGGACCAGTCACATGCACAACTCAGTTCCAGACCAGCCACATTCCTGGCAAAGTTCAAATGTGGATTGGTGACTGCAAGTTCTATTGTCTGTTAAGTGCTTCTTGATTGGGCACTTAACCTGCACATTCCTTTCTCAAGAAATACAACCGATATTCATAACTTCAACTACAACAATGATACATGCATACAAACAGGAGGAATAAATTCAGTAGGTCATAACTTTCACAGAGATATGTTACATGGCACATGTAGCATAAAACATATTCTAGTTACATATATACATTTATAAGCATCTCCCCATAAAGTTTTATGGGGAACACCGTCACACCCTCCTCCTGAACTTACTGCCAGAGACTTGGACACTGTCCATGGCGGAGGCAGTACACATAAAGCCCCTGTTTGTCTTTGGTCACACCGCTTTTCAGTACGGGCACACCACATGGTGTCATTCGTAATGGTTTTAGCAAAATGCGAGGTTCCTGGTCCCCGGGCGCCTGTAAATGGGTTGGGGTGTAGTATTGCTAACAGGATACAGATAGCAATACCTGTTAAGGCGTATGAACTTCGGCATTTAGCTCTCAGTGCCATGAGGCGACGTGCCTCAGTTTCCCCTTTCACACAGCAGCCTGGGCCTGTTATGCTTTTGCTGTTGTGCCAAGCTTCCAGCCGGTTACCCGATATAGGCTGACAGGTAACATGCTTGTACGACCGTGAGGTCACCATCCCAAGCATGTACAACAGTTTTTCCCACCAATCAGGTATGTTCCCCATCTTGAAAGGGTTGACCCTCAGTGTTAACTCCTTTGTTATAACCCACAGATGAAGTAGGGAAAGACACAGGATTACCCTCCCGCCTGTGTATCCTGGTAGGCACTCTGATTCAGATTCTTCTGCCTCTTTGGAGCAGGCTCCTAAATCAGGCATGCGCTTGAGGCTCTGGCAAGGAAAGGGTGTACTGCAACCCGGCCTGCCCTCGGCCCCTCCCTCTGGAATTTCTCTGGGCTGGTTCCCATCCCCTTGTGTGGCTTCACCCATGCAGAGACTTGCTCCCTTCTGCTTTGAAGAGAGAGATTTACCTCCTACCCCTGTAGCAAGAACAACCTCTTTCTTGGACACCCCAGTATCTGTTCCCAACAGGTCAGCTGGACGGACTCCCCCCTCCAGGAGGTCTGACCCCCAGCTTTCCCTTCTAACCTGATCCACAAGAGAGGGGTCTGGCATCTGAAATGCAGACTTTTCACCCTCCTCCTGGGCAAGATCCTCCTGACAAAAGGTGGGCGGGTTCTCCGCCCCCCCGCCCCCTCACCTTCCCTCCCTGGGCCTTTGTCTGGGCCAGACACTTCCATGTCCCCCTGAAGAGAAGGTGACCCTGGTCCAGCTGTGGGCTCACAGCTGCAAGCTAAGATAGACCCTTTAGTGGCCTGCAAAATTCCCCCCTTGCTATGAGGTAGAACATTCCCCTCCCCCGGGGAGATGATTACAGGACAGGAACTGGCCACAGACACCCCTGCCGCCACAGCTGCCGTCCCTGTGACTTCGCGCCCCCCCCCCTGGGTTTTTCAGCACCAGGTTCCTGCTTGCTGCCACCCAGCTCGGGACAGATTCTGCCACAGCAAAGAAATCATTCCCCAGTAGAAACGGTGCAAAATTGTGTGACACTGTTGCCACAGTTAGCATAGCCTGCAAGTTTTCCGTTTGCATGTGTACTTTTGCCAGAGGTGCAATGACTTTGTAGCCACCCACCAGCTCCAATTCTGCCACTTTACCCGGCAACCAAACCTTCTCTTGGATCAGGTCCCTCCTGACTATAGAAATTTCAGCACCTGTATCTCTCAACCCAGTGATTAACTTCCCGTTCAGTCTAACAGCATGCACATGCTCACTGCTTGGTGGGGTAGAAGTCAACTTTACAAACCCTGTGTGGAAAGAGGCAGCAGCTTCATGGGCCACTTGATGCCTGTTTTCACTCAGCAGGGGACACTTGTCTCTCAGGTGCTCGGTGGACTTACATTGATAGCACCTCCTGGGCTCCTCTGATTGTACAGGGAATTTGGGACGAGTACTATGGGAATGGGGAGGTGAGCGCCCAGCCTCCTTTTTCCCAGGGGTAACACGGTGACTCTGTTTTCCTTCGACCCTGTACCCCTCTGCCAGTGGTTTATGCTTAATTGCAGCTTGCGCCTGCTCATAAGAGTCTGCAAACCCAGCTAATTCACCCACGGCCTTTACCTGTTTGTCCCACAAGTACTGTTTTATATCATCACTGCACATATTCAGGAATTGTTCCTGAGCAACCAAATCACACATTCCCTCAAAGCTTGTGATGCCTTTTCCCCTCACCCACTTATCAACCAGAACTGTCATTTCATTTGCATAAGCCACGTAACTTAACCCATCTCCCCTCTTAAGACTCCTGAATTTAACCCTGTAGGTTTCAGGTGTAACCTGAAACTGTTTCAAAACCAGTTCCTTAAATTTACCATAATTGGAGGCATCCCTAATGGGCATCTTATTGAATATGTCCAGAGCTCTGCCAGTCAATTTGGCTATCAAGGTGGTCATTTTTTGATCTTCAGGGATCGCATGGAGGGAGCACAGTCTCTCGAAGGTGATAAAATATTCGGCTATATCCTTGGATTCATCATACTGGGGGCATAGACGCTCCCATTTGGGGATTTTTGGGGAAGCGGAGCCGGACGCTGAAGGGTTGCGACTCTTCAACTCTGCAACAGCCAGTTCATGCTTCTGGGCCTCCATAGCTCTCTTGTGGGCCGCCTCCTCCCTGATTCTTTCTGCTTCCATAGCTCTCTTGTGGGCCAGCTCCTCTGCTTCCATCGCTCTCTTGTGGGCTTCTGTCTCTGCACTAATTTCCAGCGTACGTAATTCGATTCGTCTCCGATGTTCGTTTTCTTTCTCTGTTATTTCGAGTCTGGCAAGATCCAGTTTTACCGTGGCCTCGCTTACAGACATCTTATTGCTGTCTGGTGCTGGGCCACGCCCCTCTGCAGTTCACCGAAACTGGACTGCACTCAGATCAGGAGCTCTTCAGTTAAGAGACTTTCCCAGCTTCCCCGATCTTCACTCTTACTTATTTGATTTCCTTTTCTGTCCCTACTTCCCTTACCCGAAAATAAGCAAACAGAAAATAACAAACCAGTAACCACTTTGTCTGTTTTCCAGCCACCACACTTAAAACTCACTTAAAATCACTACCAGTACGTCAAAGCAATCAGCTGTGCACAGATCCTGCTCGACTACACCACTGTGACGGGTTGGGGCCACAGAGACCTGCTTGGTGCTGCCACCTGGTGTGCCAAGGCTACTTCTGCCCCTGCTTCCAAGCCTTTTCCAGCTTGGGACTCCCGAATCCTGTCTGTTTTGAGCCAGATTCCACTGATCTGCTGCAAACACAGACCCAGGTCCGAACCAAGTCCACTCACCACTGTAAGGCCCCTGGAAGCGCTCTTGCCTTTGACACCCAGCTGCTCAACTCCAAGGAGGTTCAAACCCTTAATAAATCCGTTTTACCCTGTATAAAGCTTATACAGGGTAAACTCATAAACAGTTCGCCTTCTATTTCACAGATAGAAAGTATGCACACCTGTTTGCTCTCCCTTTGCACTAAGTCGTACTCAAGGAAACTTAATAAGTAAAAAATGATTTTAATAAGTACAGAAAATAGAATTTAAGTGAGTTCAATTAGTGACAGACAGAACAAGGTGAATTACCGAATAAAATAAAAGAGAACACGCAGTGCTATGTCTAATCACCCTGTGTACAGATAAGCCCCTCACTGGGTCCAGCAATCACTCACCCCCCTAATGTCTTTGTCCTCTGTTCAGTCTCTTTCAAGTCTCCTTGGGGGGTGGAGGGCTTCTTCCTTTAGCCAGCTGAAGACCAAATGGAGGGGTTTCTTCGGGGTTTAAATAGAATTTTCTCCTCTGGGTGGAGACCCCTCCCTCTCCCTGTGTAGCATCCAGTTACCAAATGCAGTTGGGGTCACCTGGACCAGTCACATGCACAACTCAGTTCCAGACCAGCCACATTCCTGGCAAAGTTCAAATGTGGATTGGTGACTGCAAGTTCTATTGTCTGTTAAGTGCTTCTTGATTGGGCACTTAACCTGCACATTCCTTTCTCAAGAAATACAACCGATATTCATAACTTCAACTACAACAATGATACATGCATACAAACAGGAGGAATAAATTCAGTAGGTCATAACTTTCACAGAGATATGTTACATGGCACATGTAGCATAAAACATATTCTAGTTACATATATACATTTATAAGCATCTCCCCATAAAGTTTTATGGGGAACACCGTCACACCCTCCTCCTGAACTTACTGCCAGAGACTTGGACACTGTCCATGGCGGAGGCAGTACACATAAAGCCCCTGTTTGTCTTTTGGTCACACCGCTTTTCAGTACGGGCACACCACATGGTGTCATTCGTAATGGTTTTAGCAAAATGCGAGGTTCCTGGTCCCCGGGCGCCTGTAAATGGGTTGGGGTGTAGTATTGCTAACAGGATACAGATAGCAATACCTGTTAAGGCGTATGAACTTCGGCATTTAGCTCTCAGTGCCATGAGGCGACGTGCCTCAGTTTCCCCTTCACACAGCAGCCTGGGCCTGTTATGCTTTTGCTGTTGTGCCAAGCTTCCAGCCGGTTACCCGATATAGGCTGACAGGTACATGCTTGTACGACCGTGAGGTCACCATCCCAAGCATGTACAACAAGTTTTTCCCACCAATCAGGTATGTTCCCCATCTTGAAAGGGTTGACCCTGAGGGTACGTCTATACTTACGCGTCTGTCGAACGCGTCGGATCGATGTTCTGGTTCGATTTATCGCGTCTTGTCAAGACGCGATAAATCGAACCAGGAAGTGCTCCGTTGTCGACGCTGGTACTCCAGCTCGACGAACGGAGTAGGCGGAGTCGACGGGGGAGCCTGCGCGCCGCGTGTGGACCCGGGTAAGTGCTTTTTCATTCGAACTAAGGTACTGCGACTTCAGCTACGTTATTCACGTAGCTGAAGTTGCGTACCTTAGTTCGATAGGGGGGGGTAGTGTAGACCTAGCCTCAGTGTTAACTCCTTTGTTATAACCCACAGATGAAGTAGGGAAAGACACAGGATTACCCTCCCGCCTGTGTATCCTGGTAGGCACTCTGATTCAGATTCTTCTGCCTCTTTGGAGCAGGCTCCTAAATCAGGCATGCGCTTGAGGCTCTGGCAAGGAAAGGTGTACTGCAACCCGGCCTGCCCTCGGCCCCTCCCTCTGGAATTTCTCTGGGCTGGTTCCCATCCCCTTGTGTGGCTTCACCCATGCAAGGACTTGCTCCCTTCTGCTTTGAAGAGAGAGATTTACCTCCTACCCCTGTAGCAAGAACAACCTCTTTCTTGGACACCCAGTATCTGTTCCCAACAGGTCAGCTGGACGGACTCCCCCCTCCAGGAGGTCTGACCCCCAGCTTTCCCTTCTAACCTGATCCACAAGAGAGGGGTCTGGCATCTGAAATGCAGACTTTTCACCCTCCTCCTGGGCAAGATCCTCCTGACAAAAGGTGGGCGGGCTCTCCGCCCCCCCCCTCACCTTTCCCTCCCTGGGCCTTTGTCTGGGCCAGACACTTCCATGTCCCCCTGAAGAGAAGGTGACCCTGGTCCAGCTGTGGGCTCACAGCTGCAAGCTAAGATAGACCCTTTAGTGGCCTGCAAAATTCCCCCCTTGCTATGAGGTAGAACATTCCCCTCCCCCGGGGAGATGATTACAGGACAGGAACTGGCCACAGCCACCCCTGCCGCCACAGCTGCCGTCCCTGTGACTTCGCCCTCCCCCGAGGTTTTCAGCACCAGGTTCCTGCTTGCTGCCACCCAGCTCGGGACAGATCCTGCCACAGCAAAGAAATCATTCCCCAGTAGAAACGGTGCAAAATTGTGTGACACTGTTGCCACAGTTAGCATAGCCTGCAAGTTTTCCGGTTGCATGTGTACTTTTGCCAGAGGTGCAATGACTTTGTAGCCACCCACCAGCTCCAATTCTGCCACTTTACCCGGCAACCAATCCTTCTCTTGGATCAGGTCCCTCCTGACTATAAGAAATTTCAGCACCTGTATCTCTCAACCCAGTGATTAACTTCCCGTTCAGTCTAACAGCATGCACATGCTCACTGCTTGGTGGGTAGAAGTCAACTTTACAAACCCTGTGTGGAAAGAGGCAGCAGCTTCATGGGCCACTTGATGCCTGTTTTCACTCAGCAGGGGACACTTGTCTCTCAGGTGCTCGGTGGACTTACATTGATAGCACCTCCTGGGCTCCTCTGATTGTACAGGAATTTGGGACGAGTACTATGGGAATGGGGAGTGAGCGCCCAGCCTCCTTTTTCCCAGGGGTAACACGGTGACTCTGTTTTCCTTCGACCCTGTACCCCTCTGCCAGTGGTTTATGCTTAATTGCAGCTTGCGCCTGCTCATAAGAGTCTGCAAACCCAGCTAAATTAACCACGGCCTTTACCTGTTTGTCCCACAAGTACTGTTTTATATCATCACTGCACATATTCAGGCAATTGTTCCTGAGCAACCAAATCACACATTCCCTCAAAGCTTGTGATGCCCTTTTCCCCTCACCCACTTATCAACCAGAACTGTCATTTCATTTGCATAAGCCACGTAACTTAACCCATCTCCCCTCTTAAGACTCCTGAATTTAACCCTGTAGGTTTCAGGGTGTAACCTGAAACTGTTTCAAAACCAGTTCCTTAAATTTACCATAATTGGAGGCATCCCCAATGGGCATCTTATTGAATATGTCCAGAGCTCTGCCAGTCAATTTGGCTATCAAGGTGGTCATTTTTTGATCTTCAGGGATCGCATGGAGGGAGCACAGTCTCTCGAAGGTGATAAAATATTCGGCTATATCCTTGGATTCATCATACTGGGGGCATAGACGCTCCCATTGGGGATTTTTGGGGAAGCGGAGCCGGACGCTGAAGGGGTTGCGACTCTTCAACTCTGCAACAGCCAGTTCATGCTTCTGGGCCTCCATAGCTCTCTTGTGGGCCGCCTCCTCCCTGATTCTTTCTGCTTCCATAGCTCTCTTGTGGGCCAGCTCCTCTGCTTCCATCGCTCTTCTTGTGGGCTTCTGTCTCTGCACTAATTTTCCAGCGTACGTAATTCGATTCGTCTCCGATGTTCGTTTTCTTTCTCTGTTATTTCGAGTCTGGCAAGATCCAGTTTTACCGTGGCCTCGCTTACAGACATCTTATTGCTGTCTGGTGCTGGGCCACGCCCCTCTGCAGTCACCGAAACTGGACTGCACTCAGATCAGGAGCTCTTCAGTTAAGAGACTTTCCCAGCTTCCCCGATCTTCACTCTTACTTATTTGATTTCCTTTTCTGTCCCTACTTCCCTTACCCGAAAATAAGCAAACAGAAAATAACAAACCAGTAACCACTTTGTCTGTTTTCCAGCCACCACACTTAAAACTCACTTAAAATCACTACCAGTACGTCAAAGCAATCAGCTGTGCACAGATCCTGCTCGACTACACCACTGTGACGGGTTGGGGCCACAGAGACCTGCTTGGTGCTGCCACCTGGTGTGCCAAGGCTACTTCTGCCCTGCTTCCAAGCCTTTTCCAGCTTGGGACTCCCGAATCCTGTCTGTTTTGAGCCAGATTCCACTGATCTGCTGCAAACACAGACCCAGGTCCGAACCAAGTCCACTCACCACTGTAAGGCCCCTGGAAGCGCTCTTGCCTTTGACACCCAGCTGCTCAACTCCAAGGAGGTTCAAACCCTTAATAAATCCGTTTTACCCTGTATAAAGCTTATACAGGGTAAACTCATAAACAGTTCGCCTTCTATTTCACAGATAGAAAGTATGCACACCTGTTTGCTCTCCCTTTGCACTAAGTCGTACTCAAGGAAACTTAATAAGTAAAAAATGATTTTAATAAGTACAGAAAATAGAATTTAAGTGAGTTCAATTAGTGACAGACAGAACAAGGTGAATTACCGAATAAAATAAAAGAGAACACGCAGTGCTATGTCTAATCACCCTGTGTACAGATAAGCCCCTCACTGGGTCCAGCAATCACTCACCCCCCTAATGTCTTTGTCCTCTGTTCAAAGTCTCCTTGGGGGGGTGGAGGGGCTTCTTCCTTTAGTCAGCTGAAGACCAAATGGAGGGGTTTCTTCGGGGTTTTAAATAGAATTTTCTCCCTCTGGGTGGAGACCCCTCCTCTCCCTGTGTAGCATCCAGTTACCAAATGGAGTTAGGGTCACCTGGACCAGTCACATGCACAACTCAGTTCCAGACCAGCCACATTCCTGGCAAAGTTCAAATGTGGATTGGTGACTGCAAGTTCTATTGTCTGTTAAGTGCTTCTTGATTGGGCACTTAACCTGCACATTCCTTTCTCAAGAAATACAACCGATATTCATAACTTCAACTACAACAATGATACATGCATACAAACAGGAGGAATAAATTCAGTAGGTCATAACTTTCACAGAGATATGTTACATGGCACATGTAGCATAAAACATATTCTAGTTACATATATACATTTATAAGCATCTCCCCATAAAGTTTTATGGGGAACACCGTCACACCCTCCTCCTGAACTTACTGCCAGAGACTTGGACACTGTCCATGGCGGAGGCAGTACACATAAAGCCCCTGTTTGTCTTTGGTCACACCGCTTTTCAGTACGGGCACACCACATGGTGTCATTCGTAATGGTTTTAGCAAAATGCGAGGTTCCTGGTCCCCGGGCGCCTGTAAATGGGTTGGGGTGTAGTATTGCTAACAGGATACAGATAGCAATACCTGTTAAGGCGTATGAACTTCGGCATTTAGCTCTCAGTGCCATGAGGCGACGTGCCTCAGTTTCCCCTTTCACACAGCAGCCTGGGCCTGTTATGCTTTTGCTGTTGTGCCAAGCTTCCAGCCGGTTACCCGATATAGGCTGACAGGTAACATGCTTGTACGACCGTGAGGTCACCATCCCAAGCATGTTACAACAGTTTTTCCCACCAATCAGGTATGTTCCCCATCTTGAAAGGGTTGACCCTCAGTGTTAACTCCTTTGTTATAACCCACAGATGAAGTAGGGAAAGACACAGGATTACCCTCCCGCCTGTGTATCCTGGTAGGCACTCTGATTCAGATTCTTCTGCCTCTTTGGAGCAGGCTCCTAAATCAGGCATGCGCTTGAGGCTCTGGCAAGGAAAGGGTGTACTGCAACCCGGCCTGCCCTCGGCCCCTCCCTCTGGAATTTCTCTGGGCTGGTTCCCATCCCCTTGTGTGGCTTCACCCATGCAGAGACTTGCTCCCTTCTGCTTTGAAGAGAGAGATTTACCTCCTACCCCTGTAGCAAGAACAACCTCTTTCTTGGACACCCCAGTATCTGTTCCCAACAGGTCAGCTGGACGGACCTCCCCCCTCCAGGAGGTCTGACCCCAGCTTTCCCTTCTAACCTGATCCACAGGAGAGGGGTCTGGCATCTGAAATGCAGACTTTTCACCTTCCTCCTGGGCAAGATCCTCCTGACAAAAGGTGGGCGGGCTCTCCGCCCCCCCCCCCCTCACCTTCCCTCCCTGGGCCTTTGTCTGGGCCAGACACTTCCATGTCCCCCTGAAGAGAAGGTGACCCTGGTCCAGCTGTGGGCTCACAGCTGCAAGCTAAGATAGACCCTTTAGTGGCCTGCAAAATTCCCCCCTTGCTATGAGGTAGAACATTCCCCTCCCCCGGGGAGATGATTACAGGACAGGAACTGGCCACAGCCACCCCTGCCGCCACAGCTGCCGTCCTGTGACTTCGCCCCCCTCCGGGGTTTTCAGCACCAGGTTCCTGCTTGCTGCCACCCAGCCCCGGGACAGATTCTGCCACAGCAAAGAAATCATTCCCCAGTAGAAACAGTGCAAAATTGTGTGACACTGTTGCCACAGTTAGCATAGCCTGCAAGTTTTCCGTTTGCATGTGTACTTTTGCCAGAGGTGCAATGACTTTGTAGCCACCCACCAGCTCAATTCTGCCACTTTACCCGGCAACCAATCCTTCTCTTGGATCAGGTCCCTCCTGACTATAGAAATTTCAGCACCTGTATCTCTCAACCCAGTGATTAACTTCCCGTTCAGTCTAACAGCATGCACATGCTCACTGCTTGGTGGGGTAGAAGTCAACTTTACAAACCCTGTGTGGAAAGAGGCAGCAGCTTCATGGGCCACTTGATGCCTGTTTTCACTCAGCAGGGGACACTTGTCCTCTCAGGTGCTCGGTGGACTTACATTGATAGCACCTCCTGGGCTCCTCTGATTGTACAGGGAATTTGGGACGAGTACTATGGGAATGGGGAGGTGAGCGCCCAGCCTCCTTTTTCCCAGGGGTAACACGGTGACTCTGTTTTCCTTCGACCCTGTACCCCTCTGCCAGTGGTTTATGCTTAATTGCAGCTTGCGCCTGCTCATAAGAGTCTGCAAACCCAGCTAATTCACCCACGGCCTTTACCTGTTTGTCCCACAAGTACTGTTTTATATCATCACTGCACATAATTCCAGGAATTGTTCCTGAGCAACCAAATCACACATTCCCTCCAAAGCTTGTGATGCCTTTTCCCCTCACCCACTTATCAACCAGAACTGTCATTTCATTTGCATAAGCCACGTAACTTAACCCATCTCCCCTCTTAAGACTCCTGAATTTAACCCTGTAGGTTTCAGGTGTAACCTGAAACTGTTTCAAAACCAGTTCCTTAAATTTACCATAATTGGAGGCATCCCCAATGGGCATCTTATTGAATATGTCCAGAGCTCTGCCAGTCAATTTGGCTATCAAGGTGGTCATTTTTTGATCTTCAGGGATCGCATGGAGGGAGCACAGTCTCTCGAAGGTGATAAAATATTCGGCTATATCCTTGGATTCATCATACTGGGGGCATAGACGCTCCCATTTGGGGATTTTTGGGGAAGCGGAGCCGGACGCTGAAGGGTTGCGACTCTTCAACTCTGCAACAGCCAGTTCATGCTTCTGGGCCTCCATAGCTCTCTTGTGGGCCGCCTCCTCCCTGATTCTTTCTGCTTCCATAGCTCTCTTGTGGGCCAGCTCCTCTGCTTCCATCGCTCTCTTGTGGGCTTCTGTCTCTGCACTAATTTCCAGCGTACGTAATTCGATTCGTCTCCGATGTTCGTTTTCTTTCTCTGTTATTTCGAGTCTGGCAAGATCCAGTTTTACCGTGGCCTCGCTTACAGACATCTTATTGCTGTCTGGTGCTGGGCCACGCCCCTCTGCAGTTCACCGAAACTGGACTGCACTCAGATCAGGAGCTCTTCAGTTAAGAGACTTTCCCAGCTTCCCCGATCTTCACTCTTACTTATTTGATTTCCTTTTCTGTCCCTACTTCCCTTACCCGAAAATAAGCAAACAGAAAATAACAAACCAGTAACCACTTTGTCTGTTTTCCAGCCACCACACTTAAAACTCACTTAAAATCACTACCAGTACGTCAAAGCAATCAGCTGTGCACAGATCCTGCTCGACTACACCACTGTGACGGGTTGGGGCCACAGAGACCTGCTTGGTGCTGCCACCTGGTGTGCCAAGGCTACTTCTGCCCCTGCTTCCAAGCCTTTTCCAGCTTGGGACTCCCGAATCCTGTCTGTTTTGAGCCAGATTCCACTGATCTGCTGCAAACACAGACCCAGGTCCGAACCAAGTCCACTCACCACTGTAAGGCCCCTGGAAGCGCTCTTGCCTTTGACACCCAGCTGCTCAACTCCAAGGAGGTTCAAACCCTTAATAAATCCGTTTTACCCTGTATAAAGCTTATACAGGGTAAACTCATAAACAGTTCGCCTTCTATTTCACAGATAGAAAGTATGCACACCTGTTTGCTCTCCCTTTGCACTAAGTCGTACTCAAGGAAACTTAATAAGTAAAAAATGATTTTAATAAGTACAGAAAATAGAATTTAAGTGAGTTCAATTAGTGACAGACAGAACAAGGTGAATTACCGAATAAAATAAAAGAGAACACGCAGTGCTATGTCTAATCACCCTGTGTACAGATAAGCCCCTCACTGGGTCCAGCAATCACTCACCCCCCTAATGTCTTTGTCCTCTGTTCAGTCTCTTTCAAGTCTCCTTGGGGGGTGGAGGGCTTCTTCCTTTAGTCAGCTGAAGACCAAATGGAGGGGTTTCTTCGGGGTTTAAATAGAATTTTCTCCTCTGGGTGGAGACCCCTCCCTCTCCCTGTGTAGCATCCAGTTACCAAATGGAGTTAGGGTCACCTGGACCAGTCACATGCACAACTCAGTTCCAGACCAGCCACATTCCTGGCAAAGTTCAAATGTGGATTGGTGACTGCAAGTTCTATTGTCTGTTAAGTGCTTCTTGATTGGGCACTTAACCTGCACATTCCTTTCTCAAGAAATACAACCGATATTCATAACTTCAACTACAACAATGATACATGCATACAAACAGGAGGAATAAATTCAGTAGGTCATAACTTTCACAGAGATATGTTACATGGCACATGTAGCATAAAACATATTCTAGTTACATATATACATTTATAAGCATCTCCCCATAAAGTTTTATGGGGAACACCGTCACACCCACCCTCACCCCCACCCCACCCACACCCCCACCCTAACCCCAACCCCCCCCCACGTTCCCGCTCACCACCCAACCCACCCCCACCCCGACCTTAACCCAGACCCTCACCCTAACCCTCACCCTCACCATCACCCTCACCACAACCCCCACCCTACCCCCACCCTCACCCTCACCCTAACTCCCACCCCCAAACTCACCCTCACCCCCGAACCTCATCTCCACCCTCACCATCACCCCCACCTCCACCCTCACCCTCACCCTAACCCCCAGCCCCACCCTCACCCCTACCCGCACCCTCACCCTCACTTTCACCCTGACCCTAAGCCCCACCCGACCCCCACATTTACCGTCACTCTCACCGTAAACCTAACCACCACCCCACCCTTACCCTCTCCCCCACCCCCACCCCCACCCTCATCCTCACCCCCACCACCACTCCACCCTAACCTTAACCCTAAACCTCACGCTCACCCTCTCCCCAACCCCCACCCCCACCCTCACCTTCACCACCATCCCCACCACCACCCCCACCCTCACCCTCACCCTTACCCCAACCCCACCCTAATCCTCAGCCTCACCATCACCCTCATCACATGCCCACCCCCACACCAACCCCACCCTCATCCTCACCCCCACCTAGCCCCACCCTCACCCTAATCCCCACCCCCACAATTACCCTCACCCTCACCCTAACCCCCACCACCACCATTACCCTCTCCCACACCCCCACCCCCACCCTCACCCTCAGCGTGTGCCGGTGGGTGTGAGGGTGAAGGTGGTGGTGAGGGTGAGATTGGGGTGTGGGGGTGGGGGTTAGTGTGAGAGTGAGGGTGAGTATGTGGGTGGGGGTAAGGGTGAGGATCAGGGTGAGGGTGGGGTTGGGGGTGATGGTGGGGGTGGGGCTCGGCTGACCTTCACGGTCGGGGCGATGTTGAGGGTGAGGTTGTTGGTTAGGGTAAGGGTGAGGGTGAGAGTGATGGTTAGGGTGGGGTGGCAGTGGCGGTAGGGGTGGGGGTGGGGGTGAAGGTGTGCGTGAGGGTGATAGTGATTGTTGGGTTGAGGGTGGGGCTGGGGGTTAGGGTGAGTGTGAGGGTGAGGATGGGGTGGGGTTGAGGGTGAGGGTGGGGGTGGTGGTGGGAGTGGGCATTAGGGTGACGGTGAGGTTGAGGATGAGAGTGGGGGTAGGTTTGGGGTGAGGTTGAGGGTGAGGGTGAGATTGAGGGTGAGGTGGGGGTGGCGGTGAGGATGAAGGTGGGGGTGAGGTTGAAAGTGAGGCTGAGCGTGAGGGTATGGGTGAGGGTGAGGGTGTGGTTTGGGGTGGGGCTGGGAGTGCGGGTGGGTGTGGGGTTTGGGTAAGGACCAGCCCTCTGTGGAGAAAGAAGTAGTTCGGGACTATTTAGAAAAGCTGGACGAACACAAGTCCATGGGGCCGGATGCACTGCATCCGAGGGTACTAAAGGAGTTGGCCGATGTGATTACAGAGCCATTGGCCATTATCTTTGACAAATCATGGCAATCGGGGGAGGTCCCGGATGACTGGAAAAAAGCTAATGTAGTGCCCATCTTTAAAAAAGGGAAGAAGGAAGATCCGGGGAACTACAGGCCAGTCAGTCTCACCTCAATCCCTGGAAAAATCATGGAACAGGTCCTCAAGGAATCAATTTTGAACCACTTAAAGGAGGGGAAAGTGATCAGGAACAGTCAGCATGGATTCACCAAGGGCAAGTCATGCCTGACTAACCTAATTGCCTTCTATGATGAGATAACTGGCTCTGTGGATGAGGGGAAAGCAGTGGATGTGCTATTTCTTGACTTTAGCAAAGCTTTTGATACAGTCTCGCACAGCGTTCTTGCCAGCAAGTTAAAGAAGTATGGGCTGGATGAATGGACGGTAAGGTGGATAGAAAACTGGCTGGATGGTCGTGCTCAACGGGTAGTGATCAATGGCTCCATGTCTAGTTGGCAGCCGGTATCAAGTGGAGTGCCCCAAGGGTCGGTGCTGGGGCCGGTTTTGTTCAATATCTTCATCAACGACCTGGAGGATGGTGTGGACTGCACCCTTAGCAAGTTTGCAGATGACACTAAACTGGGAGGAGTGGTTGATACGCTGGAGGGTAGGGATAGGATACAGAGGGACCTAGACAAATTAGAGGATTGGGCCAAAAGCAATCTGATGAGGTTCAACAAGGACAAGTGCAGAGTCCTGCACTTAGGACGGAAGAATCCCATGCACTGCTACAGACTAGGGACCGAATGGCTGGGCAGCAGTTCTGCAGAAAAGGACCTAGGGGTTACAGTGGACGAAAAGCTGAATATGAGTCAACAGTGTGCCCTTGTTGCCAAGAAGGCTAACGGCATTTTGGGCTGTATAAGTAGGGGCATTTCCAGCAGATCGAGGGACGTGATTATTCCCCTCTATTCGGCACTGGTGAGGCTTCATTTGGAGTACTGTGTCCAGTTTTGGGCCCCACACTACAAGAAGGATGTGGATAAATTGGAAAGAGTCCAACGGAGGGCAACAAAAATGATTAGGGGGCTGGAGCACATGACTTATGAGGAGAGGCTGAGGGAACTGAGATTGTTTAGCCTGCAGAAGAGAAGAGTGAGGGGGGATTTGATAGCTGCTTTCAACTACCTAAAAGGGGGTTCCAAAGAGGATGGATCTAGACTGTTCTCAGTGGTAGAAGATGACAGAACAAGGAGTAATGGTCTCAAGTTGCAGAGGGGGAGGTTTAGGTTGGATATTAGGAAAAACTTTTTCACTAGTAGGGTGGTGAAGCACTGGAATGGGTTACCTAGGGAGGTGGTGGAATCTCCTTCCTTAGAGGTTTTTAAGGTCAGGCTTGACAAAGCCCTGGCTGGGATGATCTAGTTGGGGTTGGTCCTGCTTTGAGCAGGGGGTTGGACTAGATGACCTCCTGAGGTCCCTTCCAACCATGAGATTCTATGATTCTATGATTCTATGAAGGGTGAAGGTCATGGTGAGGGTGCGGGTGGGGGTGAGGGTGAGGGTGCGGGTGGGGGGTGGGGGTGAGCTTGAGGGTGAGGGTGGAGGTGTGGGTGAGGGTGAAGGTGACCGTGAGGGTGTGTGGGTGTGAAGGTGAGGGTCATAGTGAGGGTTAGGGTGGGGGGTGGGGGTGAGCTTGAGGGTGAGGGTGGAGGTGATGGTGAGGGTGAAGGTGACCATGAGGGTGTGGGTGGGTGTGAAGGTGAGGGTCATAGTGAGGGTGAGGGTGGGGGTGTGGGTGGGGGGTGAGGGTGAGTGTGGGGGTGGGGGTGAGGATGAGGGAGAGGGTGAGGATGCGTGTGTGGGTGAGGGTGAGCGTGAGGGCGAGCGTGGGTTTTAGCGTCAGGGTGAGGGTGGGGGTGAGGGTCAGTGTAACGTTTGGGGTGGGGTTCGGGGTGAAGTTGAGGGTGGAGTGGGGGTGAGGGTGGGTGTGGGGGTTAGGGTGAGGATGAGGTTGAGGGTGAGGGAGGGGTTGGGGGAGGGGTTGGGGTGAGGGTGAGGGAGAGGTTGGAGGTGAGTGTGAGGTTGGGGGTGAGATTGACGGTGAGGGAGGGGATGGGGGTGCGGTGCGAGTGGGGGTTAGCGTGAGGGTGAAGGTGAGAATGGGGGTGGGGCTTGGGGTGAGGTTGAGCGTGAGGGTGAGGTTTAGGATTAAGGTTAGTGTGAGAGTGGGGGTGGGGGTGCGTGTGGGGGTGAGGGTGGGGGTCGGGGAGACTGTAAGGGTGAGGGTGGGGGGATGGTTAGGGTGAGGGTGAGGGAATGTGTGGGGGTGGGGTGGGGGTCAGAGTGAGGGTGAAAGTGAGGGTTAGGGTTGGGGTTGGGTGAGGGTTATGGTCAGGGTGAGGTTAGGGGTGAGGATGAGGGTGAAAATGAGGATGGGGAAGGGTGTGGGTGAAGATGGGGGTGGATGTGGGGGTGAGGGTGGGGGTGGGGTGTCGTGGGGGTTGGGATGAGTGTGAGGGTGACGGTAGGGTGTGGGTGAGGATGGGGGTGTGAGTTAAGATGAGGGTGGGGGTGGGGGTTAGGGTGCGGGCATCACAAGCTTTGAGGGAATGTGTGATTTGGTTGCTCAGGAACAATTCCTGAATATGTGCAGTGATGATATAAAACAGTACTTGTGGAACAAACAGGTAAAGGCCGTGGGTGAATTAGCTGGGTTTGCAGACTCTTATGAGCAGGCGCAAGCTGCAATTAAGCATAAACCACTGGCAGAGGGGTACAGGGTCGAAGGAAAACAGAGTCACCGTGTTACCCCTGGGAAAAAGGAGGCTGGGCGCTCACCTCCCCATTCCCATAGTACTCGTCCCAAATTCCCTGTACAATCAGAGGAGCCCAGGAGGTGCTATCAATGTAAGTCCACCGAGCACCTGAGAGACAAGTGTCCCCTGCTGAGTGAAAACAGGCATCAAGTGGCCCATGAAGCTGCTGCCTCTTTCCACACAGGGTTTGTAAAGTTGACTTCTACCCCACCAAGCAGTGAGCATGTGCATGCTGTTAGACTGAACGGGAAGTTAATCACTGGGTTGAGAGATACAGGTGCTGAAATTTCTATAGTCAGGAGGGACCTGATCCAAGAGAAGGATTGGTTGCCGGGTAAAGTGGCAGAATTGGAGCTGGTGGGTGGCTACAAAGTCATTGCACCTCTGGCAAAAGTACACATGCAAACGGAAAACTTGCAGGCTATGCTAACTGTGGCAACAGTGTCACACAATTTTGCACCGTTTCTACTGGGGAATGATTTCTTTGCTGTGGCAGAATCTGTCCCGGGCTGGGTGGCAGCAAGCAGGAACCTGGTGCTGAAAACCCCGGGGGGGGGCGAAGTCACAGGGACGGCAGCTGTGGCGGCAGGGGTGGCTGTGGCCAGTTCCTGTCCTGTAATCATCTCCCCGGGGGAGGGGAATGTTCTACCTCATAGCAAGGGGGGAATTTTGCAGGCCACTAAAGGGTCTATCTTAGCTTGCAGCTGTGAGCCCACAGCTGGACCAGGGTCACCTTCTCTTCAGGGGGACATGGAAGTGTCTGGCCCAGACAAAGGCCCAGGGAGAGAAGGTGAGGGGGGGGGGGGCGGAGAGCCCGCCCACCTTTTGTCAGGAGGATCTTGCCCAGGAGGAGGGTGAAAAGTCTGCATTTCAGATGCCAGACCCCTCTCCTGTGGATCAGGTTAGAAGGGAAAGCTGGGGGTCAGACCTCCTGGAGGGGGGAGTCCGTCCAGCTGACCTGTTGGGAACAGATACTGGGGTGTCCAAGAAAGAGGTTGTTCTTGCTACAGGGGTAGGAGGTAAATCTCTCTCTTCAAAGCAGAAGGGAGCAAGTCTCTGCATGGGTGAAGCCACACAAGGGGATGGGAACCAGCCCAGAGAAATTCCAGAGGGAGGGGCCGAGGGCAGGCCGGGTTGCAGTACACCCTTTCCTTGCCAGAGCCTCAAGCGCATGCCTGATTTAGGAGCCTGCTCCAAAGAGGCAGAAGAATCTGAATCAGAGTGCCTACCAGGATACACAGGCGGGAGGGTAATCCTGTGTCTTTCCCTACTTCATCTGTGGGTTATAACAAAGGAGTTAACACTGAGGGTCAACCCTTTCAAGATGGGGAACATACCTGATTGGTGGGAAAAACTGTTGTACATGCTTGGGATGGTGACCTCACGGTCGTACAAGCATGTTACCTGTCAGCCTATATCGGGTAACCGGCTGGAAGCTTGGCACAACAGCAAAAGCATAACAGGCCCAGGCTGCTGTGTGAAAGGGGAAACTGAGGCACGTCGCCTCATGGCACTGAGAGCTAAATGCCGAAGTTCATACGCCTTAACAGGTATTGCTATCTGTATCCTGTTAGCAATACTACACCCCAACCCATTTACAGGCGCCCGGGGACCAGGAACCTCGCATTTTGCTAAAACCATTACGAATGACACCATGTGGTGTGCCCGTACTGAAAAGCGGTGTGACCAAAGACAAACAGGGGCTTTATGTGTACTGCCTCCGCCATGGACAGTGTCCAAGTCTCTGGCAGTAAGTTCAGGAGGAGGGTGTGACGGTGTTCCCCATAAAACTTTATGGGGAGATGCTTATAAATGTATATATGTAACTAGAATATGTTTTATGCTACATGTGCCATGTAACATATCTCTGTGAAAGTTATGACCTACTGAATTTATTCCTCCTGTTTGTATGCATGTATCATTGTTGTAGTTGAAGTTATGAATATCGGTTGTATTTCTTGAGAAAGGAATGTGCAGGTTAAGTGCCCAATCAAGAAGCACTTAACAGACAATAGAACTTGCAGTCACCAATCCACATTTGAACTTTGCCAGGAATGTGGCTGGTCTGGAACTGAGTTGTGCATGTGACTGGTCCAGGTGACCCTAACTCCATTTGGTAACTGGATGCTACACAGGGAGAGGGAGGGGTCTCCACCCAGAGGAGAAAATTCTATTTAAACCCCGAAGAAACCCCTCCATTTGGTCTTCAGCTGACTAAAGGAAGAAGCCCTCCACCCCCCAAGGAGACTTGAAAGAGACTGAACAGAGGACAAAGACATTAGGGGGGTGAGTGATTGCTGGACCCAGTGAGGGGCTTATCTGTACACAGGGTGATTAGACATAGCACTGCGTGTTCTCTTTTATTTTATTCGGTAATTCACCTTGTTCTGTCTGTCACTAATTGAACTCACTTAAATTCTATTTTCTGTACTTATTAAAATCATTTTTTACTTATTAAGTTTCCTTGAGTACGACTTAGTGCAAAGGGAGAGCAAACAGGTGTGCATACTTTCTATCTGTGAAATAGAAGGCGAACTGTTTATGAGTTTACCCTGTATAAGCTTTATACAGGGTAAAACGGATTTATTAAGGGTTTGAACCTCCTTGGAGTTGAGCAGCTGGGTGTCAAAGGCAAGAGCGCTTCCAGGGGCCTTACAGTGGTGAGTGGACTTGGTTCGGACCTGGGTCTGTGTTTGCAGCAGATCAGTGGAATCTGGCTCAAAACAGACAGGATTCGGGAGTCCCAAGCTGGAAAAGGCTTGGAAGCAGGGGCAGAAGTAGCCTTGGCACACCAGGTGGCAGCACCAAGCAGGTCTCTGTGGCCCCAACCCGTCACAGTGGTGTAGTCGAGCAGGATCTGTGCACAGCTGATTGCTTTGACGTACTGGTAGTGATTTTAAGTGAGTTTTAAGTGTGGTGGCTGGAAAACAGACAAAGTGGTTACTGGTTTGTTATTTTCTGTTTGCTTATTTTCGGGTAAGGGAAGTAGGGACAGAAAAGGAAATCAAATAAGTAAGAGTGAAGATCGGGGAAGCTGGGAAAGTCTCTTAACTGAAGAGCTCCTGATCTGAGTGCAGTCCAGTTTCGGTGAACTGCAGAGGGGCGTGGCCCAGCACCAGACAGCAATAAGATGTCTGTAAGCGAGGCCACGGTAAAACTGGATCTTGCCAGACTCGAAATAACAGAGAAAGAAAACGAACATCGGAGACGAATCGAATTACGTACGCTGGAAATTAGTGCAGAGACAGAAGCCCACAAGAGAGCGATGGAAGCAGAGGAGCTGGCCCACAAGAGAGCTATGGAAGCAGAAAGAATCAGGGAGGAGGCGGCCCACAAGAGAGCTATGGAGGCCCAGAAGCATGAACTGGCTGTTGCAGAGTTGAAGAGTCGCAACCCTTCAGCGTCCGGCTCCGCTTCCCCAAAAATCCCCAAATGGGAGCGTCTATGCCCCCAGTATGATGAATCCAAGGATATAGCCGAATATTTTATCACCTTCGAGAGACTGTGCTCCCTCCATGCGATCCCTGAAGATCAAAAAATGACCACCTTGATAGCCAAATTGACTGGCAGAGCTCTGGACATATTCAATAAGATGCCCATTGGGGATGCCTCCAATTATGGTAAATTTAAGGAACTGGTTTTGAAACAGTTTCAGGTTACACCTGAAACCTACAGGGTTAAATTCAGGAGTCTTAAGAGGGGAGATGGGTTAAGTTACGTGGCTTATGCAAATGAAATGACAGTTCTGGTTGATAAGTGGGTGAGGGGAAAAGGCATCACAAGCTTTGAGGGAATGTGTGATTTGGTTGCTCAGGAACAATTCCTGAATATGTGCAGTGATGATATAAAACAGTACTTGTGGGACAAACAGGTAAAGGCCGTGGGTGAATTAGCTGGGTTTGCAGACTCTTATGAGCAGGCGCAAGCTGCAATTAAGCATAAACCACTGGCAGAGGGGTACAGGGTCGAAGGAAAACAGAGTCACCGTGTTACCCCTGGGAAAAAGGAGGCTGGGCGCTCACCTCCCCATTCCCATAGTACTCGTCCCAAATTCCCTGTACAATCAGAGGAGCCCAGGAGGTGCTATCAATGTAAGTCCACCGAGCACCTGAGAGACAAGTGTCCCCTGCTGAGTGAAAACAGGCATCAAGTGGCCCATGAAGCTGCTGCCTCTTTCCACACAGGGTTTGTAAAGTTGACTTCTACCCCACCAAGCAGTGAGCATGTGCATGCTGTTAGACTGAACGGGAAGTTAATCACTGGGTTGAGAGATACAGGTGCTGAAATTTCTATAGTCAGGAGGGACCTGATCCAAGAGAAGGATTGGTTGCCGGGTAAAGTGGCAGAATTGGAGCTGGTGGGTGGCTACAAAGTCATTGCACCTCTGGCAAAAGTACACATGCAAACGGAAAACTTGCAGGCTATGCTAACTGTGGCAACAGTGTCACACAATTTTGCACCGTTTCTACTGGGGAATGATTTCTTTGCTGTGGCAGAATCTGTCCCGAGCTGGGTGGCAGCAAGCAGGAACCTGGTGCTGAAAAACCCAGGGGGGGGGGCGCGAAGTCACAGGGACGGCAGCTGTGGCGGCAGGGGTGTCTGTGGCCAGTTCCTGTCCTGTAATCATCTCCCCGGGGGAGGGGAATGTTCTACCTCATAGCAAGGGGGAATTTTGCAGGCCACTAAAGGGTCTATCTTAGCTTGCAGCTGTGAGCCCACAGCTGGACCAGGGTCACCTTCTCTTCAGGGGGACATGGAAGTGTCTGGCCCAGACAAAGGCCCAGGGAGGGAAGGTGAGGGGGGGGGGGCGGAGAACCCGCCCACCTTTTGTCAGGAGGATCTTACCCAGGAGGAGGGTGAAAAGTCTGCATTTCAGATGCCAGACCCCTCTCCTGTGGATCAGGTTAGAAGGGAAAGCTGGGGGTCAGACCTCCTGGAGGGGGGAGTCCGTCCAGCTGACCTGTTGGGAACAGATACTGGGGTGTCCAAGAAAGAGGTTGTTCTTGCTACAGGGGTAGGAGGTAAATCTCTCTCTTCAAAGCAGAAGGGAGCAAGTCTCTGCATGGGTGAAGCCACACAAGGGGATGGGAACCAGCCCAGAGAAATTCCAGAGGGAGGGGCCGAGGGCAGGCCGGGTTGCAGTACACCCTTTCCTTGCCAGAGCCTCAAGCGCATGCCTGATTTAGGAGCCTGCTCCAAAGAGGCAGAAGAATCTGAATCAGAGTGCCTACCAGGATACACAGGCGGGAGGGTAATCCTATGTCTTTCCCTACTTCATCTGTGGGTTATAACAAAGGAGTTAACACTGAGGGTCAACCCTTTCAAGATGGGGAACATACCTGATTGGTGGGAAAAACTGTTGTACATGCTTGGGATGGTGACCTCACGGTCGTACAAGCATGTTACCTGTCAGCCTATATCGGGTAACCGGCTGGAAGCTTGGCACAACAGCAAAAGCATAACAGGCCCAGGCTGCTGTGTGAAAGGGGAAACTGAGGCACGTTGCCTCATGGCACTGAGAGCTAAATGCCGAGGTTCATACGCCTTAACAGGTATTGCTATCTGTATCCTGTTAGCAATACTACACCCCAACCCATTTACAGGCGCCCGGGGACCAGGAACCTCGCATTTTGCTAAAACCATTACGAATGACACCATGTGGTGTGCCCGTACTGAAAAGCGGTGTGACCAAAGACAAACAGGGGCTTTATGTGTACTGCCTCCGCCATGGACAGTGTCCAAGTCTCTGGCAGTAAGTTCAGGAGGAGGGTGTGACGGTGTTCCCCATAAAACTTTATGGGGAGATGCTTATAAATGTATATATGTAACTAGAATATGTTTTATGCTACATGTGCCATGTAACATATCTCTGTGAAAGTTATGACCTACTGAATTTATTCCTCCTGTTTGTATGCATGTATCATTGTTGTAGTTGAAGTTATGAATATCGGTTGTATTTCTTGAGAAAGGAATGTGCAGGTTAAGTGCCCAATCAAGAAGCACTTAACAGACAATAGAACTTGCAGTCACCAATCCACATTTGAACTTTGCCAGGAATGTGGCTGGTCTGGAACTGAGTTGTGCATGTGACTGGTCCAGGTGACCCTAACTCCATTTGGTAACTGGATGCTACACAGGGAGAGGGAGGGGTCTCCACCCAGAGGAGAAAATTCTATTTAAACCCCGAAGAAACCCCTCCATTTGGTCTTCAGCTGGCTAAAGGAAGAAGCCCTCCACCCCCCAAGGAGACTTGAAAGAGATTGAACAGAGGACAAAGACATTAGGGGGGTGAGTGATTGCTGGACCCAGAGAGGGGCTTATCTGTACACAGGGTGATTAGACATAGCACTGCGTGTTCTCTTTTATTTTATTCGGTAATTCACCTTGTTCTGTCTGTCACTAATTGAACTCACTTAAATTCTATTTTCTGTACTTATTAAAATCATTTTTTACTTATTAAGTTTCCTTGAGTACGACTTAGTGCAAAGGGAGAGCAAACAGGTGTGCATACTTTCTATCTGTGAAATAGAAGGCGAACTGTTTATGAGTTTACCCTGTATAAGCTTTATACAGGGTAAAACGGATTTATTAAGGGTTTGAACCTCCTTGGAGTTGAGCAGCTGGGTGTCAAAGGCAAGAGCACTTCCAGGGGCCTTACAGTGGTGAGTGGACTTGGTTCGGACCTGGGTCTGTGTTTGCAGCAGATCAGTGGAATCTGGCTCAAAACAGACAGGATTCGGGAGTCCCAAGCTGGAAAAGGCTTGGAAGCAGGGGCAGAAGTAGCCTTGGCACACCAGGTGGCAGCACCAAGCAGGTCTCTGTGGCCCCAACCCGTCACAGTGGGGGTGGGGTTGCAGAGTTGAAGAGTCGAAACCCTTCAGCGGCAGGCTCCACTTCCCCAAAAATCCCCAAACGGGAGCGTCTATACCCCCAGTATGATAAATCCAAGGATATAGCCGAATATTTTATCACCTCCGAGAGACTGTGCTCCCTCCATGCGATCCCTGAAGATCAAAAAATGACCACCTTGATAGCCAAATTGACTGGAATGTGTGATTTGGTTGCTCAGGAACAATTCCTGAATATGTGCAGTGATGATGTAAAACAGTACTTGTGGGACAAAAAGGTAAAAGCCGTGGGTGAATTAGCTGGGTGTGCAGACTCCTATGAGCAGGTGCAAGCTGCAGTTAAGCATAAGCCACTGGCAGAGGAGTACAGGGTTGGGGGAAAACAGAGTCACCGTGTTTCCCCTGGGAAAAAGGAGGCTAGGCGCTCACCTCCCCATTCCCCTAGTACTCGTCCCAAATTCCCTGTACAATCAGAGGAGCCCAGGAGGTGCTATCAGTGTAAGTCCACCGAGCACCTGAGAGATAAGTGTCCCCTGCTGAGTGAAAACAGGCATCAAGTGGCCCATGAAGCTGCTGCCTCTTTCCACACAGGGTTTGTGAAGTTGACTTCTACCCCACCAAGCAGTGAGCATGTGCATGCTGTTAAACTGAATGGGAAGTTAATCACTGGGTTGAGAGATACAGGTGCTGAAATTTCTATAGTCAGGAGGGACCTGATCCAAGAGAAGGATCGGTTGCCAGGTAAAGTGGCGGAATTGGAACTGGTGGGTGGCTACAAAGTCATTGCACCTTTGGCTAAAGTACACATGCAAACGGAAAATTTGCAGGCTGAGCTAACGGTGGCAACAGTATCACACAATTTTGCACCGTTTCTACTGGGAAATGATTTCTTTACTGTGGCAGAGTCTGTCCCAGGGTCGGGTGGCAGCAAGCAGGAGCCTTGTGCTGAAAACCCCAGGGTGGGGGGTGAAGGCACAGGGACTGCAGCTGTGGTGGCAGGGATGGCTGTGACCAGTTCCTGTCCTGTAATCATCTCCCCGGGGGAGGGGAATGTTCTACCTCATAGCAAGGGGGGAATTTTGCAGGCCACTGAAGGGACTGTCTTAGCCTTCAGCTGTGAGCCCACAGCTGGACCAGGGTCACCTTCTCTTCAGGGGGACACGGGAGTGTCTGGTCCAGAGGGAAGCCCAGGGAGGGAAGGTGAGGGGGGGGGGCAGAGAGCCCGCCCACCTTTTGTCAGGAGCATCTTGCCCAGGAAGAAGGTGAAAAGTCTGCATGTAAGATGCCAGACCCCTATCCTGTGGATCAGGTTACAAGGGAAAGCTGGGGGTCAGACCTCCTGGAAGGGGGAATCCATCCAGCTGACTGTGGGGAAATCAGGAGGCAGCCGGTGGGGCCCAGGAAGTATCATCACTGGCTATTGTACCTGGCCCGGGGTAAGGAAGAAGATCCCTGGAGGTCCCTGCCCATCAGAGAGGAACTTTTCCAGAAGGTGGCTATGGATAAAGTGGGGGTCCCCAGCAAGGTCCTTACAGACCAGGGATCCAAGGTCATGTCAGCCCTGCTCCGGGGCGTGTGGGAGAAAGGTGGGGTCTGGCCCACCTGGGCCTCTGCATATCACCCTCAGTCCAACGGGCTGGTGGAGAGAGTTCAGGGGACCGTGAGGCTGATGCTGAGGGCTTGTATAAATCAGCATCCACAGGACTGGGACAAGTACCTGCCCCACCGATGGCACAGGGAAGTGCCCCAGGAATCACCAGGGGGCTTCCCTTTCCAGCTGTGGTAAGGGAGGAGAGTAAGGGGACCCCTAGAACCGGTAAGGGATGATTGGGATGAGAAGGGGAAAGACCCCCTGGTGGATCTCTCCCCTGAGATGGGAGCCCATCCTCCCCTCAGGTGTCCCCCAGTCAGAGTAACTGGGAAAACAGCCCGCAACCTGAAGAGAGAGGCCAAGGACATGCTGGCTTTAGAGGTGATCCAGTCATTCAGCAGCCCAGGGCTGGCCAAGGTGGAGGCGATCAGAGATTGGCCTGTTCCCCAGACCAAGAAACAGGTCCAGGCCTTTAGCGGGATGGCGGGGTACTACCTGAGGTTTGTACCCCCCTTTAGCTCACTAGCTGCTCCCATCACTAAGCTATGTAAGAAGCGGAAGCCAGACGAGGCGGTCTGGACCGAGCAGTGCCAGAGGACTCTCTGTGCGCTGAAGGAGGCTCTAATCCAGGGGCCGATAAATCGAGTAAACCCAGACAGGGCCAAGCCCTGTACAGTGTTCACCGAAGCCTCAGACACCTGGCTGGGCGCGGTGCTAATGCAGGCCTATGCAAAGGGGGGGAGACCCCCCTGTGGCGGGTTGGGGTCACAGAGACCTGCATGGTAAACTCATAAATATTTTGCCTTCTATTTCTAAGATAGAAAGATATGCACAACTGTTTGCCTTCCCCAGGTACCAGCTCATACTCCAGGAAACTTAATAAGTAAAAAGTGATTTTAATAAGTACAGAAAATATTATTTAAATGATTTCAAGTAGTGACAGACAGAACAAAGTGGATTACTAAATAAAATACAATAGAAAACGCAGTTCTGTGTCTAATCAAACGTCACACAGATATAAAAACCTCACTAGGTCCAGTAAACAGGCTATCTTCCACTTAGCCTGGGTCCAGCAATCACTCACCCCCCGTAATGTCTTCCCCTTGGGAAGCCCACTCCCGGCACAGGGATTCCTTCTCCCACAGGGATCTGTTTCTGTAGCCTTCCCCAAGGGGGTTTCCAGTGCTGTGGCCAGCAAGTTCCCTTAGATCCTCCAAGGCGGGATCCCTCTGCAGCTCACTGGCTGGGCCTGGGGTCACCGCCCCACTGAGCCCCGTCCCTGGTGGATCCCTCTCTGCCGTGGAATCACTTCCCGCCAGCACTTCTGGACCCAGCAAGCCTGGTTGGCAAGCGTCCTGCCCTGCCTGTGTGTTCCTCCACTCAGCTGGGCTCTCTGCTCCCCCCGTGCTCAGCGCTGCCCTGGCTGTCCCTGTGGGGCCAGGCAGTGAGCTCGCTGCTTTGGTAACAGCATCAGAGCCAGCCTCTCCGGTGTGCAGGGGGGTGGGGAGCATCTCTCTGTCCCACCCGGCCCTAGGGGTCTGGTTACAGGCAGGCAGATATCCCGTGCCTGGCAGCTCCTCCCCGCTGCCTGCCAGGTCATTTGCATTTTCACTGACCATTTCCCTCTTAGCCAATTGGTTCCCTGAGTTCAAATTCAAATCCTCGGCCGTTACAGGGCCAGGGCCTGGATCCTGTCCCAAAGATACACAGTCACCCCACAACAGCACCTCCCACCTGATATCCTGGAGCACCCCAACCACTCTTGGGGATGCCAGGCTACCGTTCCAGCTGCTCCCAGATCCTGCTGGGGCCATCAGTTGCTAGGATACAGAGTGTTGGCCCTTCTCTGTGTCCAGGCCCCTGCACTAGGGCTCTGTAACATACATGCATCCTTGTCCCACCACCTAGATACTCAAGCACTGCATAGGGAAATGGAGACACCCACACAGTACACAGGGAAAACATTAACAACAGTCCTAGTTCGTCAAACCCTCACCCTCTCCCTCCCTCACCCTCACTCTCACCACCACCCCCATCACCACCCTCATCCTCACCCCGACAGCTCAACCCTCACCCTCAACCTCACCCCCACCCCCACCCCTACCCCCACCCTCACCCTCAGACTCACCCTCATACGCCACCCCCACAATCACCCCACCACCCCCACCCCCACCCCCACCCTCACCCACCCACTCACCCTCACTCCCACCCTCAAACTACTCATCTTCCCATCCTTATCCCAACCCCAACCCACCTCCATCCCTCACCCCACCCCACCCTCCACCCTGACCCTCACCCCCACCCTCACTCCCACCCAACCCTCACCATAAGCCCAACCCCAACTCCCACCCTCCCTCTCACCCTCTCCCTCTCACCACTCCCACCCCTATCCCTACCCTCACCCTCACTCCCACCCCCACCCTCACCCTCACTTTCACCCTCACCCTCATCCTTACCACAACCCACACCCCCACCACCACCATCACCCCCATCCCCACCCTCAGTCCCACCCCCATCCTCACCCTAACCCCAACACCAACCCTCACCGTCACCCCTTCCCCAACCTCACCCTCACCCCTACCACCACCCCCGCCCTCACACTCTCCCTCACCCTCATCCCCACCCTCAACCTCACCCTCACACTCACCCTAAACCCCACCCTCACCCTCACCCACACCTTCACCCTCACACTAACCCCAACGCCCACACCCCACCCTTACCCTCACCCCCACCCCCACACTCACCCTCAGCCTCACCCCCACTCTCACCCTAACCTTAACACTAAACCTCACCCTCACGCTCACCCTCACCCTAACCTTCGCCCTGACCCCAACCCCCCACGCTGACCTTCACCGTCACCCTCACCCTCACCCTAACCCAAACCCTAAACACTCACCCTCACCCCACCCTCACCCTCTCCCTCACCCAAACCCCCACACTCACCCTCATCTCCACCCCCACCCTCAACCTCACCCTCACACTCACCCTAAACCCCACCCTCACCCTCACCCACACCTTCACCCTCACACTAACCCCAACGCCCACACCCCACCCTTACCCTCACCCCCACCCCCACACTCACCCTCAGCCTCACCCCCACTCTCACCCTAACCTTAACACTAAACCTCACCCTCACGCTCACCCTCACCCTAACCTTCGCCCTGACCCCAACCCCCCACGCTGACCTTCACCGTCACCCTCACCCTCACCCTAACCCAAACCCTAAACACTCACCCTCACCCCACCCTCACCCTCTCCCTCACCCAAACCCCCACACTCACCCTCATCTCCACCCCCACCCACAACCTCACTCTGACCCCAACCCCACCCTCACCTCACCCTCATCTTTACCCCAACCCCCACCCCCACCGCCACCCTCACCACAACCCCCACTCTTACCCCCACCCCCATCCTCACCCTAAACCCAACCCCCACCCCCACCCTCCCACTCACCACCCACCCCATGCCCACCCCGACTGTAACACTTACCCTCACCCTAACCCACACCCCTACCCCCACCCTCATCCTCACCCCCACCTCCAACCCAACCTCACCCTCACCCTCACTCTAGCCCTCACCCTGACCCTCACCCTCACTCCCACCCCCAACCTCACCCTCACCCTAACTCCCACCCTCACCCTCACCCCACCCCCACGCTCACCCTCACCCTCATCCTCACCCCAACCCCCACTCCCACACCCAACCCCACCTTCAACCTCACCCTCACCCTAAACCCCACCCATATCCTCAGCCTGACCCTTTCCCTCACACCACACCCTCACACCCACACCCACCCCCACCCTCAATCTAACTCCCAACCCCACCCTCACCCACACCCTTACAGTCACCCTCACATGAACCCCCCACCCCCACGCTGAACCTCACCCTCACCCTCACCCTAACCCCCAACCCCACCCTAATCCTCAGCCTCACCCTCACCACACCTGCACCCCTACCCTCATCCTCACCCCCACCCTCACTCTAACCCCCACCATCACACACACCCTCACCCTCACGCTAACTCCCAACCCCACACTCACCCTCACCCACACCCTTAACCTCGCCCTCACACGAACCCCCCACCCCCACCCACACGCTGAACCTCAACCTCACCCTCACCCTAACCCTAACTGAAACCCTAAACATTCACCCTCACGCTCACCCTCACCCCACTACCACCACCACTCTCACTCTCACCCCAACCCCCACACTCACACTCACCCCCACCCACCCCCACACTCTCCCTCACCCCCACCCCCACCCCCACTCCCACCCTCAACCTCAAACTAACCCTAGCCCTCGCCACACCCTCACCCTCACCCCACCCCCAACCTCAACCCCACCCTCATCCTTACCCCAACCGCCACCCCCACCGGAACCCTCACACCCAACCCCACCGTCACACTCACTCCAACCCCCACCCCCACTGCCACCCTCACCACAACCCCCAGCCTTACCCCCACGTCCACCCTCACACTAACCCCAACCACCACCCTCCCTCTCACCACCCACCCCCTCCCCATCCGGACCGTAACACTTACCCTCACCCTAACCCACACCCCCACACTCACACTCACCCTAACCCACACCCCTACCCCCACCCTCACCCTCACCCCCACTCCCAGCCCAACCTCACCCTCACCCTCACTCTAGCCCTCACCGTGACCCTCACCCCAACCATCACCCCAACCCCCACTCCCAACCCCAACCCCAACTTCAACCTCACCCTCACCCTAACCCCCACACTCACCCTCACCCCCACCCCCACCCTCACCCTCACCCTCACTCCAACCCCACTCCCACCCCCAACCCCACCTTCAACCTCACCCTCACCCTAACCCCCACGCATATCCTCAGCGTGACCCTTTCCCTCACGCCACTCCCACCCCAGCCTCACCCCCACCCCCGCCTCCACCCCCTCCCCCACCCCCACCCTCACCCCCACCCCAACCCCCACCCTAACCCTCACCCCTCCCCCAACCTCATCCTCACCCTCACCCCTACCTCGACGCCCACCCTCACCCTCTCCCTCACCATCATCCCCAACCACAACCTCACCCTCACTCTCAACCTAACTCCCACCCTCACCTCACCCTCACCCCCACCCTTACCCTAACCCTCACCCTCACCCCCACTCTCACTCTCCCCCTCACCTTCAACCCTGAGCCTCACCCTCACATTCACCCACACCTGCACCCTCACCCTCACCCCCACCCCCACCCCCACCTCACCCTGACTTTCACCCTTACCCCACCTCCAGCCCCACCCTCACCCTAAATATCAACCTCACCCCCACACTCACAGTCACCCTCACCCCCAACCACACCCTCACCACCACCCTAACCCTAACCCCCACCCTCACTCTCACACTCACTGTCACCCCCACGCTCACCCTCAGACTCACCCTCAACCTAACCCCCACCCCCACCCTCACCCTCACAATCACCACAACCCCCACCCCCACCCTCACTCCCACCCCCATACTCACCCTCACTCCCACCCCCACCCTCATCCTTACCCCAACTGCCACCCCCACCAGAACCCTCACACCCAACCCCACCGTCACACACTCCAACCCCCACCCCGACTGCCACCCTCACGCCAACTTCCAGCCTTACCCCCACCCCCACCCTCACCCTAACCCCAACCACCACCCCCACCCTCCCTCTCACCACCCACGCCATCCCCACCCAGACCGTAACACGTACCCTCACCCTAACCCACACCCCCACACTCACCCTAACCCTCACCCCTACCCCAACCCTAACCGCACCCACAGCCGCAGCCCAACGTCACCCTCACCATCACTCTAGCCCTCACCCTGACCCTCACCATCACTCCAACCCCCAACATCACCCTCACCCTAACCCCTACACTCACCCTCAACCTCACCCTCACCCCCACCCCCACACCCTCCCTCACCCTCACCCCAACCCGCACTCCCACCCCCAACCCCACCTTCAACCTCACACTCACCCTAACCCCCACACATATCCTCAGCCTGACCCTTTCCCTCACGCCACTCCCACCCCACCCTCACCCTCACTCCCACGCGCACCCTCACCCTCACTCCCACACTCACCCTCATCCTTACCCCAACCCCCACCACCACCCCCACCACCACCAGCCTCACCCTCACCCCCACCCTAAACCCTACCTTCACCCTCACCCTCACCCCTCCCCCAACCTCATCCTCACACTCACCCCTACCTCAACGCCCACCCACACCCTCTTCCTCACCCTCATCCCCAACCCCAACCTCACCCTCACCCTAACTCCCACCCTCACCTCACCCTCACCCTCACCCTCAGCCTCACCCTCACCCCAACACCTAACTGCACCCTCACCCTCTCCCACACACACACCCCTATCCGCACCCTCACCATCACCCACACCCCCACCCCCATCCTCACCCTGACCTTCACCCTTACCCCACCTCCAGCCCCACCCTCACCCTAACTCTGACCCTAACCCCCAACCTCACCCTCACAGTCACCCTCACCCCCACCCACACTCTCACCACCACCCTCACCCTAACCCCCACCCTCACCCTCACCGTCACCCCCACCCCCACCCTCACCTTCAACCCCAACCCCACCCTCACTCTCAACCTCACACCCACCCCTCAACCTCACCCTCACCCCTACCACGACCCTCACCCTAACCCCAACCCTCACCCTCACCACACCCTCAAAACTACCCTCATCCTCACCCCCACCCTCACCCTCACTCTAACCCCCACCCTCACTCCCACCATCACCCTCACCCTAACTCCCAACCCCACCCTCACCCTCACCGACAACCTTACTCTCGCCCTCAAACGAACACCCCCACCCCGACCCCAACGATGAACCTCACCCTCACCCTAACACCCCAACCCCACCCTAATCCTCAGCCTCACCACACCCGCACCCCTACCCTCATCCCCACCCTCACCCTCACCCTCACTCTAACCCCCACCCTCACTCCCACCCTCACCCTCACCCTAACTTCCAACCCCACCCTCACCCTCACCCACACCCTTACCCTTGCCCTCACACGAAGCCCCCACCCACACGCTGAACATCAACCTCACCCTCACCCTCACCCTAACCCAAACCCTTCACATTCACCACCACTCTCACCCTCACCCCAACCCCCACACCCACCCTCACCCCTACCCTCATCCTTGCCCCAACCGCCACCCCCACCGGAACCCTCACACCCAACCCCACCGTCACACTCATTCTTACCCCAACCCCCACCCCCACCGACACCCTCACCCCCACCCCCACCCCCACCCTCACCCTCACCCCCACCCCAACCACCACGTCACCCTCACCCTCACCCGTCCCCCAACCTCATCCTCACCCTCACCCCTACCCCCACGCCCACCCTCACCTTCTCCCTCACCCTCATCCCCAACCCCAACCTCACCCTCACCCTCACCCTAACGCCCACCCTCACTCTCACCTTCACACACACTTTCACCCTCACCCTAACCCCCACACTGACCCTCACCCTCACCCTAACCCCTACCCCCATCCTCACCCTCACCCCACTCCAACCCCCACCCTCACCCTCTCCCTCACACCAACCCCCACACTCGCTCACATCCCCACACCCACCCACACCCTTATCCTCACCCCACTCCCACCCACACCCTCACCCTCATCCTTACCCCAATCCCCACCGCCACACTCACTCCAGCACCCACCCTCACCATCAACCTCACTCCAACCCTCACCCTCATCCTTAGCACAACCCCCACCCCCACCGCCACACTCACCCCCACCCCCACCCTCACCCTAACCCCAACCCCCACCGTCACCCTCACCCTCCCCCCAAACCCAACGTCACCCTCACCCTCATCCCCACCCCCACCGTCACCCTCACCCACACTTTCACCCTCACCCTAATCCCCACCCCACCTCCACACTTAACCTCACCCTAACCAACACCCTCACACCCACCCTTACCCTCTCGCCCACCCCTACCCCCACCCTCACACTCAGCCTCACCCCAACCCCCAATCTCACCTTAACCTTAACCCAAAACATCACGCTCACCCTCATCCTAACCCTCGACCTCACCCCAACCCCCCACCCCCACGCTGACCCTCACCGTCACCCTCACCCTCACCCTAACACTAACCCTAAACACTCACCCTCACCCACACCCTCACCCTCTCCCTCACCCGAACCCCCACATTCACCCTCATCCCCACCCCCACCCTCACCAGCAGCCCACACCCAACCCCACCCTCACACTTACCCTCATCCTTACCCCAACCCCCACCCCAACCCCCACACTCACCCGAACCCGCACCCTCATCCTTACTCCTACCCCCACCCTCACCCTAACCCGAACCCCCAACCGCACCCTCCCGCTCACCACCCACCCCATCCCCACAATGACCGTAACCCTTACTCTCACCCTAACCCACACCCCCACACTCACCCTCACCCTAAGCCCCAATCCAACCCCAACCCTCACCCTATATCCCACTCCCAACTTCACCCTCACCCTACCCTCACCCTAACACCCACCCCAACCCTCACACTCACCCGCACATCCAATCCCACCCTCACACGCTCCCTCACCCCCACATGCACCCCCACATGCACCCCCACACTCACCCTCACCCTCCCCCCTCCCCCAAACTCATCTTCACCCTCACCCTCACCCCCACCCCCAGCCAAACGTCACCCTCACCCTCACTCTAGCCGTCACCCTGACCCTCCCCCTCACACCCACACCCAACCTCACCCTCACCCGCACCCTCATCCTCACCCTCACCACTCCGCCAACCTCATTCTCACTCTCACCCGTACACACACGCCACCCTCTCCCTCTCCCTTACCCTCATCCCCAACATCACCCTCACACACACTTTCACCCTCACCCTAACCCCCACTCCACCCCCACACTTACCCTCACCCTGACACTAACCCCCACCCCCACCCTTACCCTCTCCCCCACCCCCAACCCAATACTTCACCCTCAGCCTCAAACCAACACCAACTCTCACCCTAACCTTAACCCTAAACCTCACCCTCATGCTCACCGTCACCCTAACCCTCACCCTAAACCCCCACCCCCACGCTGACCCTCACAGTCACCCACACCCTCACCCTAACCATAACCTTAAACACTCACCCTCACCCTCACCCTCACCCCACTCCCACCCCCACCCCCACCCTCACCCCCACCCTCACCCTCACCCTCACCCTCATCCTTACTCCAACCCCCACCACCACCCTCACCCTCATCCTTACCACAAACCACACCCCCACCGCCACCGTCACCCCCACCGCAACCCTCACCCCGAACCTCACCCTCACCCTACCGTCACCCTAACCCTCACCCCCACGCTCACCCTCACACTCACCCGCACATCCAACCCCACCCTCACCCTAACCCTAACCCTAAACACTCATCCGCACCCTCACCCACACCCTCACCCTCACACCACCCCCACCCCAACCCTCACCCTCACCCTCATCCTTAACCCAACCCCCACCGCCACCCTCACCGCAACACCCACCCACAACCTCACCCTCACCCCCACCCCCACCCTCACCCTCACTCCCACCGCAACCCCCACCGTCATCCTAACCGCAATCCCCACCCCCACACTCCCGCTCACAACCCACCCCACCCCCACCCCGACCGTAACTCCTACCCTCACCCTAACCCACACCCCCACACTCACCCTAACTCCCAACCCCACCCCCACCCTCACCCTAACCCTCATCCTAACTCCCACACCCAAACTCACCCTCACCCTACCCTCACCCTAACCCCCACCCTCGACCTCACACTCACCCTGCACATCCAACACCACCCTCACCCGCACCCTCACTCCCACTCCCACCCCCCACGCCCACCCTCACCCACACCCTCACCCTTAACCCCACCCTCACACCGTCCCCCTCACCCCCACCAGGACCCTAACTCTCACACTCACCCTAACCCACACCCCCACCCTCACCCTAACCCTCACACTCACCCCTACCCCAACCTCATCTTCACTCGCACCCCCAAACCCACCTCACCCTCATCCCCACCCCCAACCTCACCCTCACCCTCACCATTACCCAGAACCTCACCCTCAGCCTCACTTTCACCCTCACCCTAACCCCAACCCCACGTCCACACTTACCCTAACCCTAACTCCCATCCCCACCCCCACCCTTACCCTCTCCCCCACCCCGTCCCCCACCCTCAACCTCAACCTCACCACACCCCACTCTCACCCTAACCTTAACCCTAAATCTCACCCTCACTGCAACCCCCACCCTCAACTTCACCCCACACCACTACCCCCAACCTCACCCTCACCCTAACCCGCACCCCCAGCCCCACCACCACCACCACCGCATCCCCACCCATAACCCAAACCCCATCCCCACCCCTCCGCCACCCTCGCCCCCAACCCCACCCTCAACCTCACTCCCACCAACACCCTCACCGTCACCCCCAGCCTCACCCTCACCCCAACCCCCATCCCAACCTGACCATAACCCTCACACTCACCCGCACCCTCACCCTCACTTTCACCCTCACCCTAACCCCCACCCCAACCCCACACTTACCGTGACCCTCACCCTAACCCTAACCTACACCACCACCCCAACCTTACCCTCTCCCCCACCCACTCCCACCCTCACCCTCATCCTCACCCACACCCCCACTCTCACCCTAACTTTAACCCTAAACCTCACCCTCACGCTCACCCTCACCCCAGGCCCCAACCCCCCATCACCACCATCCCCACTCCCACCTCCACCCTCACCCTCATGCCCAACCTCACGCTCACCCCAACCCCAACCCCAACCCCCAACCTAATCCTAACCCACACCCCACCCTCACCCTCACCCCAACCCCCAACCTCACCCTCACCTTCTCCCTACCACCCACCGCCACACCCAACCTCACCCTCACCCTCACCCCAACCCACACTCCCAGCCCCACCTTCACCTTCACCCTCACCCTCACCCTCACCCTCACCCTCACGCTAACCACCACCCATACCGTCACCCTCACCCCAACCCCATCCCCACGCCCACCCTCACCCTCACCCTAACCCTCCCCTAACTCCCACCCCCAACCTCACCCTCACACTACCCTCACCCTCACCCTATCCCAACCTCATCTTCACCCTCACCCCCAACCCCACCACCACCTTCACACTCACGATCACCCTCATCCCCACCCCCAACCTCACCCTCACCCTAACCCCCACCCCACCCCCACATTTACCCTCACCCTAACTGTAAGCCACACCCCCACACCCACCCTTACCCTCTCCCCCACCCCTTCCCCCACCCTCACCCTCAACCTCACCCTTACCCTCTCCCCCACACCTTCCCCCACCCTCAACCTCACCCACACTCTCACCCTAACCTTAACCCTAAACCTCACCCTCATGCCCACCCTCACCACAACACCTACCCCTATTTTCACCTTCACCATCACCCCTCACCCCCACCCCTTCACCAACCTCACCCTCACACTAACCCGCACCCCCACCTTCACCCTCACCCTCTGCCTCACCCCCACCCCCACCCCCAACTTCTCCCTGACCCTAACCCCCACCCCCACCCTCTCCCTATCCCCCATCCCCACCCACACCCACACCCTTACCCCAACGCCCACCCCCACGCAACCCAACCCTGACCCACACCCCACCCTCACCCTCACCCTAACCCCGACCCCCACCCCCACCCTCACCCTCACGCTACCCCCCACCGCCACTCCCAACCTCACCCTCACCTCAACCCCCACCCCCATCCCCAACCCCACCTTCACCCAAACCTTAACCCCCACCCAACTCTCACCCTCACCCTAACCCCAACTCTCACCCCCACCCTCACCCTCACCCTAACTCCCATTACACCCACCCCCACCCTCAACCTCAAACTTACCCTAACCCTCGCCCCACGCTCACCCTCAGTGAACAGGATTTCAATTCGCATTTTAAGTATTTATGACAAACAGATCTGTACAAAAAGCCCCTCAATGCGTCGTTATGACTTTTGACAAATGATTCCAGGAGAAATCTGGCAGCAGCAGTGAACAGGATTGAAGAGTTCTTTGTGAGGTATTCTCACGAACGGATATGTACCAAAAGCCCACCAGTTCATCATAAGGGCTTGTGGAGGAGGATTCCCTGAGCAATTTGGCATTGGAGTGCAAAGGCTTGAAACGCTAATTGTATGGAATTTTTACTAATCCATCACTGTTGAAAGCCCAGCAGTGCAGCATAATGGCTTTTGGAATAGGATTACAGGTGATAATTGGCTGTAGCAGTGAACTGTATTGAAATGTTCATTGTGAGGAATTTTCTTGAACCAATGTGTACAAGGAGAGCAGCAGCTTATCTATCTGGCGATTGAAAGAGGATTCCTGGAGTAATTTGTAACTTGCAGTGAACAGGTTTGAACTGATCGTAGTAAGGTATTCTCACGAACCGATCTGTTCCAATATCGTAGCAGAACATTTAAAAAGCTTATGGAGGAGGATTCCTGGAGAGATTTGGCAGTAGCCGTGAGCAGGATTGAATTGTTTATTGTGAGGTATTCTCACGAACGGATAAGTACTAAAAGCCCAGCAGTTCATCATAATGGCTTGTGGAGGAGAATTCCCCGAGCAATTTGGCATTGGACTGGATAGGATTGAAATGCTAATTGTAAGGAATTTTTACTAATCCATCACTGTCGAAAGCCCAGCATTGCAGCATAATGGCTTTTGGAATAGAATTTGAGCTGAAATTTGGCTGTAGCAGTGAACCTCAACCTCACCCTCAACCTCACCCCCACCCCCAACCGCACCCTCACCCTCACACTCACCGCCACCGCCAACCTCACCCTCACACTTACCCCCAACCCCACCCTAATCAACAACCTCACCCTCATCCTCATCACACGCACACCCCCACCCGCACCCTCACCCTCACCCCCACCCTCACTCCCAGCCACACCCCAAAACCCACCCCAAACCCCATTCCCTCACCCTCACTTTCAACCTCACCCCCACCTTCATCCTCAACCCCAACCCCACCTCACCCACAACCTCACCCTCAACCTCACCCCAAACCTACCCACACTCTCATCCTCAACCTCACACTCACCCTCACCCTAATGCCCACTCGCACCCCCACCCTCACCCCCACCGCCAGCCTCACCCTCAACACAACCCCCATCCCATCCTCACCCTCACACTCACCCTAACCCCCAGCCCCACACTCAACCCAACCCTCACTCTCACGTTCACAGCCACCTTCACCCCAACCCCACCCTCACCCTCACCCAACACCCTACCGCCACCCCCACCCTAACCCTCACCCTCACCTTTCCCTAACCCCCAACATCAAGCTCAACATCGCCCTCACCTTTACGCCTAGCACCACACCCACCCTCACCTCCACCCCCACCATCACCCCCACCCCCACACTCACACTGATCCTCACCCTTACCCCCACCCCCACCCGCATCCTCACCCTCACTCTCACACTAACCCCCACACCCACCCAAAATTCACCCTCACCCCCACCTTCACCCTCAACCCACCGACACCCCCACCCGCACCGCCACCCCACACTCATCCTCACCCTCACTCCCATCCCCACCCTCAAACTCACCCTCACGCCCAATCGCACCCTCATCCTAACCCTCACCCACACCCCCATCCTCACCCTCACCACCAACCCCACCCCCATCCCCACGCCCATGCTCACCCTCACCACCACGCCCACCCACATCCCCCAAAAAAGCCTCACCCTCAACCTCACCCCCACCCCCACCCTCAACCTAGCCCGTACCCCCACCCTCACCCCACCCCCACCCTCACCCTCACAGTCACCCCACCCGCACCCTCACCCTCATCCTCACCCCCACCCGCACCTCCACTCTCACCCTCACCATCGCCCTCCCCCTCATGCCCACCTCCATCCCACCGTCACCCTCACCCCTACCCCCACCCTCACCCTCACCCCCACCCTCACCCTAACTCACACCCTAAACCTCAGCCTCAACACCAACCCCACCCCCAATCTCACCCTTTCCCCCACACTTACCGTCACACTCACCTTCAAACCCACCCTCACCCTCACTCGCACCCTCACCCCCACCCCCACCCTCACCTTCACCCAAACCCTCACCCTCAGCCGAACCCCCAACCCCACCCGGACCCTCACTCTCTCACTCTACCTCAGCCTCACCCTAAACCCCACCCACACCCTCACCCAAACCCTCACTCTCATCCTCACCCCCACACTACCCCCTCCCTCAACCTCACACTCACGCCCACCTCCACACTCATCCTCACCCTTAGCCCCACCCCCACCCCCACCCCCACCCTCACCCTCACCCCTACCCCTACCCCCACCCTCACCCTCACCTTCAGCCTTACCCCCACCCCTAGCTCCACCCTCAGCCACTACCTCACTCCCACCCCCACCCCAACCCTCACCTCATCCTCACCTTCACCATCACCCCCACCACCCCACCCCCTCACTCATAGTCAACCCTCCACCACCCGACCCTCAACCTCACCCTCACCCAACCCCACCCTCACCCCCACCCTCACTCTCAGCCTCATTCCCAACCCTAACCCCAATCTCACCCTCACCCTCATCCTAAACCCCATCCTCACGATCACCCTCACCCTCACCCTCACCCCCACCACCACCTACATCCTCTCCCTCACTGTCACCCCAACCCCCACCCTCACCCCCATTGCCACCCTCACCCTAAGTCTCACCCTCACCCTCACCCCCAATCTCACCCTCACCCTCACAGTCACGCCCAGCCCCAGCCCCCCACCCTCTCCCCCACCCCCACCCTTGCCTTCACCCTCACCCCACCCCACCCTCACCCTAACCCCCAAGCCCACCCTAACCCTCAGCCTCTCGCTAACGCTCACCCTCACCCCCACACCCACACCCACACTCAACATGACCTTCACACTTACACACACCCCCACCCTCACCCTCAGCCGAACCCCACCCTCATTCTCACCTAACCCTCAACAGGACCCCCACCCCCTTACTTATCCTCACCCTAAAGCCTACCCCCACCCCCACACTCACCCTCACGCCCACCCGCACCCACAGCCCAAACCCACCCTCACCCTCACCTTCAACCCCACCCCAACCCTCACCCTGACCTTCCCCCTTACCCCACACCTCCAGCCCCACCCTCAGCCTCACGCTCACTCTCACCCCCACCCCCACCCTCACCTCACCCTCACCCACCACACTCACCCCCACCCCCACTCTCACTCTCCCCCTCACCCTCTCCCTCAGCCTCATCCTCAAACTCACCCCGACCCCCACCTTCACCCTCACCCTCTCCCACACACACATCCCCACCCCCACCCCCACCCTGACCTTCACCCTTACCCCACCTCCAGCCCCACACTCAGCCTCCCCTCACTCCCAGCCTCACCCCTACCCCCAGACTCACCCTCACCTCAACCTCAGCTTCACCCTCACCCCCACCACCACACCCACACCCCCAGACTCTTCCTCAACCCACCCCCACCTGATACCCAACCCCACCCTCACCCTTAACTCAGACCACCACCCTCACCCGACCTTCACCCTCAGCCTCACCCCCAACCACAACCCCAATCTCACCCTCACCCTCATCCTAAACCCTAACCTCACCCCCACCCCCACCCTCACACCCACTGCCACCCTCACACTCACACTCACCCCCTCCCTCACCCTAACCCCCACCCTCATCCTGACCCCCCACCCCCACCCCCACCCCCAGCCTCACCTCACCCCCACCCCCACATTCACCCTCACCCTCACCTTCACCCCTACCCTTACCCTGACCCCCAATCCCACCCTAACCCTCAGCCTCACCCTCATGCTCACCCTCACCCCCACCCTCACCATGACGTTCAACCTTCCACCCACGCCAAACCCCACCCTCACCCACACCCCCACCCTCACCCAAACACCCACCCCCACCTTCACCCTCACCCGCGCCAAAACCGATACCCCCACCCCATCCTCACCCTCACCCTAACGCCCACCCCCACACTCAGCCTCGCCCCCACGCCCACCCTCACCCTTACCCTAACCTCTACTCTGACCCTCACCCCCACCCTCACCCTCACACTCACCCTCACCCCACCCCACCCTCATCTTCACCCTCAGCTCCTCCCCCGCCCTCACCCTCCACCCCCATTCTCACCCTCACCCTACTGTCACCCTCACCCTAACCCCCACCCCCACCCTCACCCACACTCCCAATTCGAACCCCACCGTCACCCGCACCCTCACCCCCACGTGCACGCCCACCCTCACACTCACCCTCAACACAACCCCCACAATCAACCTCACTTTCACTCTCACCCAAACCCCCGCCACCCCCACACTTACCCCGAAGCCCACCCTAATCCTCAGCCTCACCATCACCCTCAGCACACCCCCACCCACAGGTGACGGTGAGGGTGGGGGTGTTGGTTAGGTGGTGGTGAGGGTGAGGGTAGGGGTTGGGGTGAGGGTGAGGTTGGGGGTGGGGTTGAGGGTGGGGGTGGGTGTGAGGTTGGCGTTGGGGGTGAGGGTTGGGGTAAGGATGTGGGGTTGGGGGTGAGGAGGAGGTAGAGGGTGAGGGTGGCGTGGGGGTTAGGGTGAGGGTGTGAGTGTGGGGGGGTGACGGTGAGGGTGGGGGTTGGGGTGAGGGTGAGGGTGGGGGTGCGAGTGGGGGAGGGTGAGGATGAGTGTTTAGGGTTAGGGTTAGTGTTACGGTTAAGGAGTGGGTGAGGGTGAGGGTGAGCGTCGGGGTGGGGGCTTGCGGTGAGGGTGAGGGTTAGGGTGAGGATGAGCGTAAGGGTGAGGTTTAGGGTTAAGATTAGGATGAGAGTGGGGGGGGTGAGGGTGGGTGTGAGGGTGGGGGTGAGGATGAGGGTTAGGATGCGGGTGGGGGCGGGGGTGTGGTGAGGGTGAGGCTGAGGATTAGGGTGGGGGTTGGGGTTATGGTGAGGGTGAGGGTCGTGGTAGGGGTGAGGGTGAGGTTGAGGGGTGGGTGTGAGGTTGAGGGTTAGGGTAGGGTTGGGGGGTGAAGGTGAGGGTGTGGGTGGGGGTGATGGTGAGAGTGAAGGTGGGGTTGATGGTGAGAGTGAGGATGAGGGTGGGGGTGGGGTGAGGATGATTGTGGGGCTGGGGGTGAGGGAGTAGGAGAGAGTGAGGATGGGTGTGGGGGTGAGGGTGAAGGTTACGGTCAGAGTGGGGTTTAGCTTTAGGGTGAGGGTGAGGGTGAGATTGGGTGTGGGGTTCGGGCTGAGGCTAAGGTTGGGTTTGGGGGTGAGGGTGAGGGTGATGGCGATGGTCAGGGCGAGGTTCGGTGTTAGGGTAACGGTGAGGGTGAGGATGGGGGTGGAGGGTGAGGGTAAGGGAGGGTGAGGTTGAGGGTGAGGGTTTTGTTGGGGATGGGGTGGGCGTGGTGGTGAGGGTGAGATTGGGGTTGTGGGTGATGGTTAGGATGAGGGTGCGATTGGGCGTGAGGGTGAGTTTGACGGTGGGTGTGAGGGTGAGGATGAGTGTGTGGGTGGGTCTGGGGGTGGCCTTGGGGGTGAGGATGAAGGTGAGGGAGAGGGTGAGTTTGGGGTTGGGGGGGGTTTAGTGTGAGAGTGAGGGTGAGGATGCCAGTGGGGGTGGGGGGTAAGGGTGAGATTCAGTGTGTGTGGGGGTGGGGGTGATGGTGGGAGTGGGGGTTGGGGCTGGGTGTGGTGCTAAGCGTGAATGTGAGGGCGATGGTGAGGTTGTGGGTTAGGGAAAGGTGAGGATGAGGTTTAGGGTGAGGGTGGCGGTAGCGGTAGGGTTTAGGGTGATGGTTAGGGTGGGGTGGGGGGGTGTAAGTGGGGGTGACCGTGAGAGAGAGGGTTGGCTTGAGGTGAGGGGGTTAGGGTTAGTGTGAGGGTGAGGATGGGGTGGGGGTGGGGTTGAGGGTGAGGGTGGGGTTGGGGGTGAGAGTGTTTGGGGTTAGGTTGAGGGTGAGGTTGTGGGTAAGGTTGAGGGTGGGGGTTGGGTTTGGGTAAGGATGACGGTCAGTGTGAGGTTGGGGGTGAGGGTGAGTGTGGGGGTGGGGTTGAGCGTGAGGGAGAGTGTGAGAATGGGTGTGTGGGTGCGGGTGGGGGTGGGGTTTAGCGTGAGGGTGAGTTTAGGGGGTGGGGTTGGGGTGAGGTTGAGGGTGAGTTATGGTTAAGGTTAGGGTTAGGTTAAGGGCATGTTTACTGCAAGGTCACTGCAAGTTACAAATTTCTCCAGGAATCCTCTTTCAATCGCCAGATAGATATGCTGCTGCTCTCTTTGTATACATTGGTTCAGGAAAATTCCTCACAATGAACATTTCATACAGTTCACTGCTATAGCCAAATTGCAGCTCAAATCCTATTCCAAAAGCCATTATGCTGCACTGCTGGCTTTTCGATAGTGATGTATTAGTGAAAAGTCCTTACAATTAGCGTTTCAATCCTTTGCACTCCAATGCCAAATAGCTCAGGGACTCTTCCTCCACAATCCCTTAGGATGAACTGGTGGGCTTTTGGTACATATCCGTTCGTGAGAATACCTTACATGGAACTCTTCAGTCCTGTTCACTGCTGCTGCCAAATTTCTCCTGGAATCATTTTCCAAACGTCATGTCGACGCATTGAGGGGCTTTTTGTAAAAATCTCTTTGTCATAAATATTTAAAATGAGAATTGAAATCCTTTTCACTTATAGTGCCAAAATTGTAATTGAATCCAGGTTATTTAGATGTACTGCTGCGCTTTTCGGACAAATCCGTTCGTGAGAATAACGCACTGTTTATTTCAATCCTGTTCAACGAGTGCAAATTATTCATGTTATCCTCTTCCACAAGCCTTCATGCTGCTCTGCTAAGCTTTTGGTAGAGATCCGTTCGTGAGAATACCGCAATAGGATTAATTCAAAACTGTTCACTGCATGTTCCAAATTTCACCACGAATCCTCTGTCAATCCGCTACATCTAACAGCTGCTACGCTTTTTGTACACATCGGTTAATGAAAATTTTTCACAATGAGCATTTAAATACTATCCACAAATACAGACAAATTCCACCTTGAATCCTCCTCCCAAAACCCTTATGCCGCACTGGTGGAATTTTCGTACAGATCCGATAGTGAGACTGACCATTGAACAATTCTATACAGTTCACTGCTACAGCCAAATTTCTACTTGAATCCTATTACTAAAGCCATTATGCTGCACTGCAGGACTTTCGACAGTGATGGTTTAGTAAAAATTCATAAAAATGAGCATTTAAACCCTGTTCACTGAAAATTTCAAATTTCTCATGTAATCCTCCGCCACATTCCATTATGATGCAATTGTGGGCTTTTGGAATATAACCGTTCGTGAGAATTTCTGTCTACTAGCATTTCAATCCTGTTGACTGCTACAGCCAAATAACACCTGGAATCCTCCTCCATAAGGTATTTAAATTAGCCGCTACGATTTTGGAACAGATCGTTTCCTGAAAATACCTCACTTCCATCAATTCAATGCTCTTCACTGCAAGTTCCAAATATCTCCTGGAATCCTCTCTGGATCGAAAATTGGATGTGCTGCTGCGCTTTTCGAAAACATCGCTTCATGAAAATTCCTGAAAATGAGCATTTTAATTCTGTTCAATGCAGCAGCCAAATTTCTCATCGAATCCCCCTGCAAAGCCGTTATGATGAACTGGTGGAGTTTTCGTACAGATCCGTTCATGAGAATAGCTCACAATGAAAACTTGAATCCTATTCACTGCTGCTCCCAAATTTCTCCTGGAAAGATTTTCCAAAAGTCCTAAGGATGCATTGCTGGGATTTGGTACTGATCTGTTTGTCATAAATACTTAAAAAGAGAATTGAAATCCTGTTCACTGATAGTTCCAAATGTATACTGGAATCCTACATCAAAGGATATTTAGATGTACTGCTGCGCTCTTCGTACAAATCCGTTCGTGAGAATATCGCATAATGAGCATTTCAATCCTGTTCAACGAGTTCCAAATTATTCATCTAATCCTCTTCCACAAACCATTATGCTGCTCTGCTGGACTTTTGGTATAGATCCGTTAGTGAGAATACCTCACTACGATCAATTCAAACCTGTTCACAGCAAGTTCCAGATTTGTACAGGAATTCTTTTTCGATCGTCAGATAAATATGCTACTGCTCTCCTTGTACCCATTGTTTCAAGAAAATTCCTCTCACGGAGCATTTCAATTCTGTTCACTGCTACCACCAAATTTCACTTCAAATCCTATTGCAAAAGCCATTTGCTGCACTGCTAGGCTTTCGACAGCGATGGATTAGTAAAAATTCCTTACAATTAGCGTTTCTATCCTTTCCACTCCAATGCCAAATTGCTCAGGGAATCCTCCTCCACAAGCCATTATTATGAAATGGTGGGCTTTTGGTAAATATCCGTTCGTGAGAGTACCTCACAATGAACATTTCAATCCTGTTCACGGCTACTGCCAAATCTCTCCTGGTATCCTCCTCCATAAGCTATTTAAATGTACTGCTACGATATTGGAACAGATCGGTTCGTGACCTTACTACGATCTATTCAAACCTCTCCACTGCACCTTACAACTTTCTCCTAAATCCTCTTTCAAACGATAGTTGGATGTGCTACTGTGCCTTCTTTACACATCGATTCCTGAAAATTCCTCAAAATGATCATTTCAATTCTGTTCAGTGCAACTTCCAAATGTCTCCTGGAAGCCCCCTCCAAAAGCCATTATGATGAACTGGTGGGGTTTTAGTACAGATTCGTTCGTGAAAATAGCACACAAAGAACTCTTCAATCCAGTTCACTGCTGCTGCCAAATTTCTCCTGAAATCATTTTCCAAAAAGAATCATGATTCATTGCTGGGATATGGTACATATCTGTCATAAATACTAAAATAGAGACTTGAAATCCTGTTCACTGATAGTTCGAAATTTCTACTGGAATCCTCCTTGAAAGGCTATTTAGATGTAATGCTGCGCTTTTCGTACAAATCCGTTCGTGAGAATATCAAACAATGAGCATGTCAATCCTGTTCAACGAGTTCCCAATTATTCACGCAATCCTCTTCCATAAGCAATCAGGCTGCTCTGCTGGTGCTTTTGGTATAATTCCGTTCGTGAGAATAACTCACTACGATCCATTCAAACCTGTTCACTGCAAGTTCCAAATTTCTCCACGAAACCTCTTTCATTCACCTGTTAGAAGTGCTGCTGCGCTTTTTGTACACCTCGGTTAGTGAAACTTCCTCTCAATGAGCATTTAAATTCTATTCACAGATACACACAAATTCCACCTGCAATCCTCCTCCCATGACATTATGATGCACGCTTTGTCTTTTCGTACAGCTCCGTTAGTGAGACTGAACAATGAACAGTACAAAGCGGTTCATTGCTACAGCCAAATTTCTACTGAAATCCTAACAGAAAAGCATTCATGCTGCACTGCAGGGGTTTCTGCAGTGATAGATTAGTATAAATTCATAAAAATGAGCATTTAAATTCTGTTCCCTGATAGTGCCAGTTTTCTCATGGAATCCTCCTCCACATGCCATTAGGATGCATTGGGGGGCTTTTCGTATATAGCAGTTCGTGAGAATTTCTATCTACAAACATTTAAATCCTGTTCACTGCTACTACCAAATCTCTCCTGTTATCCTCCTCAATAAGGTATTTAAATGTACTGCTAAATTTTGGAACAGATCGGTTAGGCAAATACCTCACTTCCACAATTCAATCGTGTTCACTGCAAGATCCAAATTTCTCCTGGAATTCTCTCTCGTACGACAGTTGGATGTGATACTGCGCTTTTTGTACAGATCGGTTCATGGAAATTCCTCAAAATGAGAATTTCAATTCTGAAAATAAGAAAGAAAAACTTGTAGCACCTTAGAGACTAACAAATTTATTTCAGCATAAGCTTTCGTGGAGCTTATGCTGAAATAAATTTGTTAGTCTCTAAGGTGCTAAAAGTTTATCTTTCTTATTTTCATTTTGCTGACACAGACTAACACGGCTACTACACTGAAATCTATCATTTCAATTCTGTTCACTGCAGCTGCCATAATTTCTCATGTGATCCTCCTCCAAAAGCCATTACGCCGTAATGGTTGGCTTTTCGTACAGATCCGTCTGTCAGAATGAACAATGAACAATTCAATACGGTTCACTACTATAGCCAAATTTCTACTGAAATCCTAATCGAAAAGCCATAATGCAGCATTGCAGGGCTTTCGGCAGAGATGGATTACTAAAACTTCACAACAATGAGCATTTCAAGACTATTCTCTGCTATTGCCAAATTTCTCAAGGAAACCGCCTCAATAAGCAACTGGAGAGCTTCTGGTACAGATGGATTCGTGAAAATTCACTACAATGAGCATTTCAATTCTGTAAAAAGATAGTGACAAAATACTCCGGGATTCTTCTTCTTAAAGAAAATTAGATTTACTGCTGCACTTTTGGTAGAGATCGGTTCGTGATAATTCCTCACAATGAGTATTCCAAGCCTGCACACTAGGATTCCAAATTTCTCATGGAAACCTCTTCCATAAGCCATGATGAGGCATTGCTAGGCTTTAGGAAGAGATCAGTTAGTCATAAATACTTAAATGAGCATTTCAATCCTGTTCACTGGTACTGCCAAATTTCTCCTGGAAACCTCTTCCAAAAGCTATTTAGACGTACGGCTGCGCTTTTGTACAGACCCCTAACCCCCACCCCCAACCCCACCCCCACCCTCCCTCTCACCCCACCTCCACCCCCGAACCTCACCCCCACCCTCACACTCAACCTCACCCCCACCCCGATCCCTACCCTAACCGACACTCTCGCCCTTGCCCCCACTCCCACCCTCACGCTCATCCTCACCCGCACCCTAACCTCCACTCCCAGCCTCACCCTCGCCCTAACCCTAACCCCACTCCCAATCATCACCGTCACCGACACCCTCACCCTCAACCCCACACCCACCATCAACCTTAATCTGAACCTCACATTCACCCTAACCCCCACCCACCCCGTCTCACTTTAACCCGCAGCTTCACCCTCATCCCCACCCTCTCCCCACTCCCAGCCTCACCCTCATCCTCAATCTCACCCCCACCCCCATCTTCACCTTCACACTCTCCTCTCAACCTCGCCCCCATCCCCATCCCCACCCTCACCATCAACCTCACCCTCACCCCGCACCCTCATATTCACCCTCAAATCCCACCCCAACCCTCACGGGCACACTCACCCGCAGCCTCACGCTCACCCTCAACCTGAGGTAGAGGGTGAGTGTGGGGGGTGGGGGGGGATGGGGATGAGGATGAGGGTGAGGGTGGGGCTGGGGGTGGCGGTGAGGGTGACATGAGGTTGGGGGTGGGGTGAGGGAGAGGGTGGGGGTGGATGTGGGGGTGAGGGTGTGGGAGAGCGTTAGGGTGGGGGTGGGGTGAGGGTGAGATGGAGGGAGGGGTTGAGGTTGTGGGTGAAAGTGAGGTTGCGGGTGAAGGTGAGGGAGTTGATCGGGGTGCGGTGGGAGTGAGGGTTAGGGTGAAAGTTGGTGTGGGGGAGGGGGTGAGGGTGAGCGTGGGGGTGGGGGTGGGGGAGAGGATAAGGGTGGGGGTTAGGGTGAGGGTGAGCTTGGGGTGGGTTTGAGGGTGAGGGTGGGGGTTAGGGTGAGGGTGTGGGTGTGGGTGTGGGTGAGGGTGAAGATGAGGTTGGGGTGGGGTGAGGGTGAGGGTGCGGGTGGATATTGGGGTTAGGGTGAGGGTGGGTGTGTGGGTGGGAGTTAGGGTGAGGGTGAAGGAGAGGGTGGGGTTGGGGGTGGGGGTTGGGGTGAGTGTAAGGGTGAGGGTAGGGTGAGGGTGAGGTTCGGGGGTGGAAGTTAGGGTGAGGGTTAGGGTGTGGTGAGGCTGAGGGTGAGGTTCAGAGTGGGGGTGTGGGTAGGGTGAGGGTGAGGGATAGGGTCGCGGTGGGGGTTGGGGTGGTGGTGAGGGTAAGGGTGAGGGTAGGGGTGGTGGTTGGAGTGAGTGTGACGGTGGGGTTCTGTGTGAGGGTTCCGGTGGGGGTGGCGGTTGGGGCAAGGATGAGGGTAGGGGTGAGGGTGGGTGTGGGGGTGGTGGTGAGGGTGAGTGTGGGGCGAGGGCTAGGGTAAGTTTGAGGTTGAGGGTGGGGGTGGGGGTGAGGGAGGGTGTGGTTGTGGGTGGGGGTGAGGGTGAGGGTGAATGTGTAGGGTTTGGGTTAGGGTTAGGGTGAGGGAGAGGTTGAGGTTCAGCGTGTGGGTGGGAGTGGGGGGTTCGTGTGAGGGCGAGGGAAAGGGTGTGGATGAGGGTGAGGGTGGGGATGGGAGTTAGGGTGAGGGTGAGGGTGGCAGTGAGGGTGGGGCTTAGAGTGAGGGTGAGGGTGGGGGGGAGGATGAGGGTAGGGGTGCGCGTGTGGTGAGCGTGAGGGGGGGCTGAGGATTAGGCTGGGGTTTGGGGTGAGGGTGAGTTTCAGCGTGGGGGTGGGGGTGGGGGGTTAGTTTGAGGGCGAGGGTAAGGGTGTGGGTGAGGGTGAGGGTGGGGTTGGGAGTTAGGGTGAGGGTGAGGGTGGGGGTAAGAGTGAGGGTGAGGGTGGCGGTGAGGATGAGGGTAGGGGTGCGGGTATGGTGAGGGTGAGGGTGAGGCTAGGATTAGGGTGGGGTTGGGGGTTAGGGTGAGGGTCGTGGTAGGGGTGAGTGTGAGGTTGAGGGGGGGTCTGAGGTTGAGGGTGAGGGGGGGTTGGGGTTGAAGGTGAGGGTGGGGGTGGGGGTGACGGTGAGCTTGAGGGTGGGGATGAGGGTCAGAGTTAGGGTGAGGGTGGGGCTGGAGGTGGGGTAAGGTTGAAGGTCAGGGTGAGGATGGGGGTGGGGGTGGGGGTGATGGTGAGGGTGCGGATGGGGGCGTGTGTGTGGGAGAGGGTGAGGGTGCAGTTGGGGGTGGGGGTGATGGTGAGGGGGAGGGGGAGAGTGAGAGTGCGGGTGGGGGTGAGGGTGAGGGTAAGGGTGTGGTGAGGGTGAGGTGAGGGTGGGAGTTACGGTGAGGGTGAGGGTGAGGTTGGGGTTGGGGATGAGGGTGAGGAAGAGCGTGGAGGTGGTCGTGGAGGTAGGGGTGAGGGTGAGGATGAGGTTGGGGGAGGGGTGAGGGTGAGGGTGGGGGTTGGGGTGGGAGTGAGGGTGAGGCTGCTGGTGGTGGGGTGGGGTTGGGGGTTGGGGGTAATGATGAGGGTGAGTGTCGGAGTGAGGGTGAGGGTGGAGGTGGGAGTGAGGGTGAGGGATGGGGTGGGAGTGGAGTGAGGGAAAGTGTCAGGCTGAGGATATGGGTGGGGGTTAGGGTGAGGGTGAGGTTGAAAGTGGGGTTGGGGTGGGAGTGGGGGTTGGGGTGAGGGTGGGTTTGGGGGTGAGGGTGAGGATGAGTGTAAGGGTTAGGGTGAGGGTGATGTTGGGGGTGGGAGTGAGGGTCAGGGTGAGGGCTAGAGTGAGGGTGAAGGTGAGGTTGGGCTGCGGGTTGGGGTGAGGGTGAGGGTGGGGGTAGGGGTGAAGGTTAGGGTGAGTGTGGGGGTGTGGGTTAGGGTGAGGATAAGTGTTACGGTCGGGGTGGGGATGGCGTGGGTGGTGAGCGGGAGGGTGGGGGTAGTGGTTGGGGTTAGGGGGAGGGTGGGGATGGGGTAAGACTGGAAGTTGGGGTGAGGGTGGCGGTGGGGGTGGGGGTTGGAGTGAGTGTGACGATGGGGTTGGGTGTGAGGGTTCCGGTGGGGGTGGCTGTTGCGGTAAGGATGAGGGTGGGGGTGAGGGTGGGGGTGGGGCGAGGGCTAGGGTAAATTTGAGGTTGAGGTTGGGGGTGGGGGTGGAGGTGAGGGAGGGTGTGGGGGTGGGTGGGGGTGAGGGTGAGGGTGAATGTTTAGGGTTTGGGTTAGGGTTAGGGTGAGGGTGAGGTTGAGGTTCAGGGTGTGGGTGGGCATGGGTGATTCGTGTGAGGGCGAGGCTAAGGGTGTGGGTGAGGGTGAGGGTGGGGTTGGGAGTTAGGTTGAGGGTGAGGGTGGGGTGCGGGTGTGGTGAGGGTGAGGGTGAGGGTTATGCTGAGGATTAGGGTGGGGTTGGGGGTTAGTGGGAGGGGGAGGTTCAGCGTGGGGGTGGGGGTGGGGGTGGGGGGTTCGTGTGAGGGCGAGGGTAAGGGTGTGGGTGAGGGTGTTTGTGGGGTTGGGAGTTAGGGTGAGGGTGATGGTGGGGGTGAGGATGGGGGTGGGGATGAGGGTAGGGGTACGGGTGTGGTGATGGTGAGGGTGAGGGTGAGGCTGAGGATTAGGGTGGGGTTGGGGGTTAGGGTGAGGGTAGGGGTGGGGGTGACGGTGAGGGTGATAGTGAGTGTGGTGGTTAGGGTGAGGGTGGTGGTGAGGGTGTGGGTGGGGGTGAGGGTGACTGTGAGGTTGCGGGTGGGGGTGAGGATGAGAGTTAGGGTGAGGGTGGGGCTGGAGGTGGTGTAAGGGTGAAGGTCAGGGTGAGGGTGGGGGTGGGGGTGGGGTGAGGGTGCGGATGGGGGCGTGTGTGTGGGAGAGGATGAGGGTGCAGGTCGGGGTGGGGGTGAGGGGGAGAGTGAGAGTGGGGGTGGGGGTGAGGGTGAGGGTAAGGATGGGGGTCAGGGTGAGGTTGGGGATGAGGGTGAGGGAGAGGGTGAGGGTGGGAGTGGAGGTAGGCGTGAGGGTGAGGATGAGGTTGTGGGACGAGTGAGGGTGAGGGTTAGGGTGTGGGTGAGAGTGAGGGTGGGGGTGGGGGTCGTGGTGAGGGTGGTGGGGGGGGTGGGGTTGGGGGATGGGGTAAGGATGAGGGTGGGGGTGGGAGTGAGGGTGAGGGTGGGAGTGGGGGTGCCATGAGGGAAATGGTCAGGCTGAGGATATGGGTGGGGGTTAGGGTGAGGGTGAGGTTGAAGTTGGGGTTGGGGTGGGAGTGGTGGTTGGGGGTGAGGGTGAGTGTGGTGGTTAGGATGAGGGTGAGGTTGTGGGTGGGAGTGAGGGTGAGGGTCACGGTGAGGGCTGGAGTGAGGGTTATGGTGAGGTTGGGCTGGGGGTGGGGGTTAGGGTGAGGGTGGGGTTAGGGGTGTGGGTTAGGGAGAGTGTGAGTGTGGGGGTGTGGGTTAGGGTGAGGGTAAGTGTTATGGTCGGGATGGGGAGGGGGTGGGTTGTGAGCGGGAGGGTGGCGGTTGGGGTTAGGGTGAGGGTGGGGGTGGGGGTAAGGCTGGGGGTTGGGGTGAGGGTGGCAGTGGGAGTGGGGGTTGGAGTGAGAGTGACTTTGGGGTTGGGTGTGAGGGTTCCGGTGTGGGTGGCGGTTGGGGTAAGGATGAGGGTGGGGTGAGGGTGGTTGTGGGGTGAGGGTGAGGGTGAGGGTGTGGCGAGGGCTAGGGTAAGTTTGAAGTTGAGGGTGGGGGTGGGGGTGGGGGTAGGGGTGAGGGAGGGTGTGGGTGTGGGTGGGGGTGAGGGTGAGTGTGAGTGTGGGGGTCGGGTGAGGGTGAGAGTCGTGGTGGGAGTGGGGTGAGGGTGAGAGTTAGGGTGAGGGTGAGGGTGGGTGTGAGGGTGGGGGTTAGAGTGAGGGTGAGTGTGGGGGTGAGGATGAGGGTAGGGGTACGGGTGTGGTGAGGGTGAGGGTGAGACTGAGGATTATGGTGGGGTTGGGGGTTAGGGTGAGGGTGAGGGTGAGGTTCAGCGTGGGGGTTGGGGTGGGGGGTTCGTGTGAGGGCCACTGTAAGGGTGTGGGTGAGGGTGAGGGTGGGGTTCGGAGTTAGAGTGAGGGTGAGGGTGGCGGTGAGGGTGGGGGTTAGAATGAGGGTGATGATGGGGGTGAGGATGAGGGTAGGGGTGAGGGTGTGGTGAGGGTATGGGTGAGGCTGAGGCTGAGGATTAGGGTGGCGTTGGGGTTTAGGGTGAGGGTGAGCGTCGTGGTACGGGTGAGGGTGAGGTTGAGGGGTGGGTGTGAGTTTGAGGGTGAGGCTGGGGTTGGGGCAGAAGTTGAGGGTGGGGGTGGGGGTTAGGGTTAGGGTGGTTGTAAGGGTGTGGTTCCGGGTGAGGGTGACTGTGAGGGTGAGGGTGGGGGTGAGGGTGATAGTAAGGGTGAGGGTGGGGCTGGAGGTGGGGTAAGGGTGAAGGTCAGGGTGAGGGTGCGGGTGGGGGTGAATGTGAGGGTGAGGGTGAAGGTGAGGGGGAGAGTGAGAGTGGGGGTGGGGGTGAGGGTGAGGGTAAGGGTGGGGGTGAGGGTGAAGTGAGGGTGGGAGTTAGGGTGAGGCTGAGGGTGAGGATGTGGTTGGGGATGATGTTGAGGGAGAGGGTGAGGGTGGGCGTGGAGGTAGGGGTGATGGTGAGGATGAAGATGGGGGAGGGGTGAGAGTGAGGGTGGGGGTTGGGGTGGGGGTGCGGGTGGGGGTGGGAGTGGCATGAGGGAAAGGGTCAGGCTGAGGATATGTGTGGGGGTTAGGGTGAGGGTGAGGTTGAAGGTGGGGTTTGGGGTGGGAGTGGGGGTTAGGGTGAGGGTGAGGTTGGGCTGGGGGTGGGGGTGAGGGTGAGGGTGGGGGTGTGGGTTAGGGTGAGGATAAGTGTTACGAACGGGGTGGGGAGGGGGTGGGTGGTGAGCGGGAGGGTGGTGGTGTGGGTTGGGGTTAGGGTGAGGGTGGGGGTGCGGGTAAGGCTGGGGGTTCGGGTGAGGGTGGCGGTTGGGGTGTTGGTTGGAGTGAGTGTGATGGTGGGTTTGGGTGTGAGGTTTCCGGTGGGGGTGGTGGTTTGGGTAAGGATGAGGGTGGTGGTGAGGGTGAGGGTGTGGCAAGGGGTCGGGTAAATTTGAAGTTGAGGGTGGGGGTGGGGGTGGGGGTAGGGGTGAGGGAGTGTGTGGGTGTGGGTGGGGGTGAAGGTGAGTGTGAGTGTGGGGTTGGAGTGAGAGTGAGAGTGGTGGTGGGAGTGGGGTGAGTGTGAGCATGAGGGTGAATGTTTACGGCTTGGGTTAGGGTTAGGGTGAGGGTGAGGCTGAGGTTCAGCGTGTGGGTGGGGGTGGGGGGTTCGTGTGAGGGCGATGGTAAGGGTGTGGGTGAGGGTGAGGGTGGGGTTGGGAGTTAGGCTGACGGTGGGGGTGAGGGTGGGGGTTAGAATGAGGGTGAGGATGGGGGTGAGGATGAGGGTAGGGGTGCGGGTGTGGTGAGGGTGAGGCTGAGGATTAGGGTGGGGTTGGGGGTTAGGGTGAGGGTGAGGGTCGTGGTAGGTGTGAGGGTGACGTTGAGGGGTGTGTGTGAGGTTGAGGGTGAGGGTGGGGTTGGGGCTGAAGGTGAGGGTGGGGGTAGGTGTGGGGGTGACGGTGAGGGTGAGGCTGAGTGTGGGGGTTAGGGTGAGGGTGGTGGTGAGGGTGTGGGTGGGGGTTAGGGTGACTGTGATGGTGAGGGTGGGGGTGAGAATTAGGGGGAGGGTGGGGCTTGGGGTGGGGTAAGGGTGAAGGTCAGGGTGAGGGTGGGGGTGGGGGTGCGGGTGAGCATGAGGGCGCGGATAGGGGTGTGTGTGTGGGAGAGGGTGCAGGTGGGGGTGGGGGTGGGGCTGAGGGTGAGGGTGAGGTGAGGGTGGGAGTTAGGGTGAGGTTGAGGGTGACGTTGGGGTTGGGGATGAGGGTGAGGGAGAGGGTGAGGGTGGGCGTGGAGGTAGGTGTGAGGGTGAGGATGAAGTTGGGGGAGGGGTGAGGGTGAGGGTGGGGATTCGGGTGGTGGTGAGGGTGAGGGTGAGGGTGGTGGTGGGGGTGGTGTTGGGGTAAGGATGAGCGTGAGGGTGGGAGTGAGGGTGAGGGTGGGGGTGGGGGTGGGAGTGAGGGTGTGATGGGAGTGGCGTGAGGGAAAGTGTCAGGCTGAGGATATGGGTGAGGGTTAGGATGAGGGTGAGTTTGAAGGTGGGGTTAGGTGTGGGAGTGGGGGTTGGGGTGAGGGTGAGGGTGAGCGTGGGGGTGGGGTGAGGGTGAGGGTGGGAGTTAGGGTGAGGGTGATGTTGGGGGTGGGAGTGAGGGTGAGTGCTATAGTGAGGGTGAGGATGAGGTTGGGCTGGAGGTGGGGGTGAGGGTGAGGGTGGGGGTAGGGGTGTGGGTTAGGGTGAGTGTGAGTGTGGGGGTGTGGGTTAGGGTGAAGGTAAGTGTCACCCTCACCCTCATCCTTACCCCAACCCCCACTGCCACACTCACCCCAACCCCCACCCTCACCCCCACCCCGACCCCCACCCCCACCCTCACCCCCACCCCACCCACACCCCCACCCTAACCCCAACCCCCCCACGCTCCCGATCACCACCCAACCCACCCCGACCCCGACATTAACCCCTACCCTCACCCTAACCCTCACCCTCACCATCACCCTCACCCTCACCACAACCCCCACCCGACCCCCACCCTCACCCTCACCGCCACCACCAACCTCACCCTCACCCTTACCCCCAACCCCACCCTAATCCTCAGCCTCACCATCACCCTCATCACATGCCCACCCCCACCCAAACCGCACCCTCATCCTCACCCCCACCTAGCCCCACCCTCACCCTAATCGCCACCCCACAACAACAATCACCCTCACCCTCACCCTAACCCCCACCACCACCATTACCCTCGCCCACACCCCCACCCCCACCATCACCCTCAGCCTGTGCCGGTGGGTGTGAGGGTGAAGGTGGTGGTGAGGGTGAGATTGGGGTGTGGGGGTTAGTGTGAGAGTGATGATGAGTATGTGGGTGGGGGTGGGGGTAAGGGTGAGGATCAGGGTGAGGGTGGGGGTGGGGGTGATGGTGGGGGTGATGGTGGGGGTGGGGCTGGGCTGACCTTCACGGTGGGGGCGATGTTGAGGGTGAAGTTGTTGGTTAGGGTAAGGGTGAGGGTGAGAGTGATGGTTAGGGTGGGGGTGGCAGTGGCGGTAGGGGTGAGGGTAGGGGTGGGGGTGAAGGTGGGGGTGAGGGTGATAGTGAGGGTTGGGTTGAGGGTGGGCCTGGGGGTTAGGGTGAGTGAGAGGGTGAGGATGGGGTGGGGTGGGGTTGAGGGTGAGAGTGGTGGTGGTGGTGGTCATTAGGGTGACGGTGAGGTTGAGGATGAGAGTTGGGGTAGGTTTGGGGTGAGGTTGAGGGTGAGGGTGAGGGTGAGGTGGGGGTGTCGGTGAGGATGAAGGTGGGGGGGAGGTTGAAAGTGAGGGTGAGCGTGAGGGTATGGGTGAGGGTGAGGGTGTGGTTTGGGGTGGGGCTGGGGGTGAGGGTAAGGGTGGGGGTGGGGTTTGGGTAAGGGTGAAGGTCATGGTGAGGGTGCGGGTGTGGGTGGGGGTGGGGGTGAGGGTGAGGGTGCGAGTCGGGTGTGGGGGTAAGGTTGAGGGTGAGGGTGGAGGTGAGGGTGAGGGTGAAGTTGACCGTGAGGGTGTGGGTGGGTGTGAAGGTGAGGGTCATAGTGAGGGTGGGGGTGGGGGTGTGGGTGGGGGTGAGGGTGAGTGTGGGGTGGGGGTGAGGGTGAGGGAGAGGGTCAGGATGCGTGTGTGGGTGAGGGTGAGCGTGAGGGCGATCGTGGGATTTAGCGTGAGGATGAGGGTGGGGGTGAGGGTCAGTGTAACGGTCGGGGTGGGGTTGGGGGTGAAGCTGAGGGTGGGGTTGGGGTGAGAGTGGGTGTGGGGGTTAGGGTGAGGGTGAGGTTGAGGGTGAGGGAGGGCTTGGGGGAGGGGTTGGGGTGAGGGTGAGGTAGAGGTTGGAGGTGAGTGTGAGGTTGGGGGTGAGACTGAGGGTGAGGGAGGGGATGGGGGTGCGGTGGGAGTGGGGGTGAGGGTGAGGGAGGGGGTCGGGGTGAGGGTGAGGGTGAAGGTGAGAATAGGGGTGGGGCTTGGGGTGAGGCTGAGCATGAGGGTGAGGTTTAGGGTTAAGGTTAGTGTGAGAGTGCGGGTGGGGGTGCGGGTGGGGGTGAGGGTGAGGTTTGGGGTCGGGGAGACCGTAAGGGTGAGGGTGGGGGGATGGTTAGGGTGAGGGTGAGGGAATGTGTGGGGGTGGGGTGGGGGTCAGAGTGAGGGTGAAAGTGAGGGTTAGGGTTGGGGTTGGGTGAGGGTGGGGTTTATGGTCAGGGTGAGGATGAGGTTAGGGGTGGGGATGAGGCCGAAAATGAGGGTGGGGGTGGGTGTGAGGATGAGTGTGAGGGTGAAAATGAGGATGGGGGAAGGGTGAGGGTGAAGATGGGGGTGGATGTGGGGGTGAGGGTGTGGGTGGGGTGTCGTGGGGGTTGGGATGAGTGTGAGGGTGACGGTAGGGTGTGGGTGAGGATGGGGGTGTGAGTTAAGATGAGGGTTAGGGTGAGGGTGTGTGTGGGGGTTAGGGTGAGGGTGACGATGGGGGTGTGGGTTAGGGTGCGGGTGATGGTTAGGGTCCAGTAGAGGTTGTTGTTGGTGGTGGTGAGGGAGAGGGTGAAGCTGAGGGTAATGGTGGGGCTTAGCATGAGGGTGAGGGTGAGGGTGAAGGTGGGGCTGGGGGTGGGGTTGGAGTGAGGGTGAGGGTGAGGTTGTGGGTGGCGGTGGGGGGTAGGGAGAGGGTGAGGGCGGGGGTGGGTGTTGGGTTTAGAATGAGGGTGAGGGTGGGGTGTGGATTAGTGTTGGGTTGGGGTGGGGGTTGGGGTGAGGGTGGGGGTGCGGTTGAAGGTGGGGGTGAGGGTGGCAGTGGGGGTGGTGATGGGGGTTGTGGTAAGGGTGGGGGTGGGGGTGGTGCTGTGTGTGAGGGAGAGTGTCGGAGTGGGGGTGAGCGTTAGGGTGAGGGTGAGGTTGGGGGTGGTGGTGGGGGTGGGGGTTGGGGTGAGGGTGAGCATGAGGGTGAGGTTTAGGGTTAAGGTTAGGGTGGAGTGCGGGTGGGGGTGAGGATGAGGGTGGGGGCGGGGAGAGGGTAAGGGTGGGTTGGGGGTTAGGTTTACGGTGAGGGTGACGGTAACTGTGGGGGTCGGGTGGGGCTTATGGTCAGGGTGAAATTGAGGGTGAGGGTGCGTGTAGGGGTGAGGGTGGGGCTGGGGGTTAGGGTGAGGGTGAGGGTGAGGGTGAGGGTGGAGGTGGGGGTGAGGGTGAGGGTGGAGATGAGGTTGGGGGGGTGAGGGTGAGAGTGAGTTTGGGGTGGGAGTTAGGGTGAGGGTGAGGGTGGGGTCGGGTGGGGGTTGTGGTGAGGGTGAGGGTTAGGGTGAGGGTGAGGGTTAGGGTGAGGGTAGGGGTTAAGTTCGGGGTGGGGGTGGGTTGTGTGGTGAGCGGGAGCATGGGGGTGGGGGTTGGGGTTAGGATGAGGGTGGGGGTGGTGGTGGGGGTGAGGGTGAGGGTGGGGGTTGGGGTGAGTGTGGCAGTGGGGTTTGGGGTAAGAATGAGGGTGAGGGTGGGGGTGGGGTGAGGGTGAGGGTGTGGGTGTGAGTGGGGATAAGAGCTGGTATGGGGGTTGGGGTGAGGTAGAGGGTAAGGGTGGGGGTGGGAGTGGGCTGAGGGTGAGGGTGAGTGTTTAAGGTTAAGGTGGGGGTGGGGGTGAGTGTGATGGTGAGGGTCAGCATGGGGGTGGGGGGTTGGGGTGAGGGTGAGCGTGAGTGTGAAGTTTAGGGTTAAGGTTAGGGTGAGAGTGGGGGTGGGTGTGAGGCTGAGGCTGAGGGTGGGTGTTGGGGCGAAGGTGGGTGTGGGGGTGAGGGTGAGGATGGGCGTGTGGGTGAGGATGAGGGTGTGGGTGGGGAAGTGGGTCTGGGTGAGCGTGGCGTGGGGGTTGAGGTGGGGATTAGGGTGAGGGTGGGGCTAGGTGGGGGTTGAGGATGAGGGTGGGGTTTGGGTGGGGGTGGGGGTGGGCGTGGGGTTGAGGATGAGTGTGAGTGTGAGGGTGGGGGGGTGAGGGTGAGGGTGGGGGGTCGGGGTGGGGGTGAGTGTGATGTTGAGGGAGAGGGTGGGGGTGTGGGTTTGGGTGAGGGAGGGGCTGGGATTCAGGGTGAGGGTGATGGTGAGGATGAGGGTGAGGGTGGGGGTTGGGGGTGACAGTGTCTGTGAGAGTGAGGGTGTCTGTGATGGTGAGGGTGGGCGTGGGGGTGGGGGTTAGGGTGATTGTGAGGGTGAGGGTGGGGGTGGGAGTGAGGGTGAGAATGGGGTGGTGAGGGTTAAAGTGTGGGTGAGGGTGAGGGTGGGGGGTCGGGGTGAGGGTGAAGGTGAGGGTGGTGGTGGGGTTAGCGTGAGGGTAAGGTGAAGGTGAGGTTGGGCGTCATTGTTAGGATGAGGGTGAGGGTGGGGTGTGGGCATGGCGGTGAGGGTGGGTGTGGGGTGGGGGTGGGGGTGGGGGTGCGCGTAAATGTATATATGTAACTAGAATATGTTTTATGCTACATGTGCCATGTAACATATCTCTGTGAAAGTTATGACCTACTGAATTTACTTCTTCCGTTGGTATGCATGCATCATTGTTGTAGTTGGACTTTTGAAGATTGGTTTTATATTCGCTGGTTTTGTACATAGGCTTTGTAAGTGCATGGGATCATGTTTGGGTGAAAGAATGTGCCCGTTGGGGTTGAGGGTGAGGGTGGGGGTGAGGGTGTCGGTGGGGGTGAGAGTGAGGGTGGGGTTGGAGCTGAGGGTATGGCAGGGGGTTAGGGTGGGGGTGAGGGTGAGGTTGGGTGTTAGGGTGAGGGTGAGGTTGGGGGTGGGGGTGAGGGTGAGCGTCAGGCTGGGGCCTAGGTCAGGGTGAGGGTGAGGTTGGGCGGCGGGTGGGGGTGAGGGTGAGGCTGAAGATGAGGTTGGGGGTGGGCTGAGGGTGAGCATGAGGGTGGATGTGGGGGTGGGGGGTAGGGTGAGGGTTAGGGTGAGGGTGGGGGTGGGAGTGGGGATTGGGGTGAGGGTGGCGGTGGCGGTGGGGGCTGGGGTAAGGATGAGGGTGAGGCTAACGATGGGGGTGGGGTGAGGGTGAAGGTGTGGGTGGGTGTTGGGCTGAGGGAGAAGGTGAGGGTGAGTGTTTAGGGTTAGGGTTAGGGTGAGGGTGACATTGAGGGTCAGCGTGGTGGTGGGGGACTGGGGTGAGGGAGAGGGTGAGGGTGGGGGTGCGGGTGAGTGTTTAAGGTTAGGGTTAGGGTGAGGGTGAGGGTGACGGTGAGGGTGAGCGTGAGGGTGAGGCTTAGGGTTAAGGTTAGGGTGAGAGTGAGTGTGGGGGTGAGGCTGAGGGTGAGGGTGGGGGTGGGGGAGAGGGTAAGGGTGGGGGTGGGGGTTAGGGTGAGGGTGAGGGTAAGTGTGGGGGTGGGGTGGGGGTGGGGTGGGGGTTAGGGTGAGTGTGAAAGTGTGGGTGAGGGTGGGGGTTAGGGTGAGGGTGATGGTGAGGTTGGGGGTGGGGATGATGGTGAGGGAGAGGGTGAGGGTGGGGTTAGGGGTGAGGGTGAGGCTGGGGGAGCCGTAAGGGTGAGGGTGAGCGTGGGGGTTGGGGTTAGGGTGAGGCTGAGGGTGGGGGTGGGAGTGAGGGTGGGGGTGAGGTTGAGGGTGGGGGTGAGGGTGGCGGTGGGGTGGGGGTTGTGGTAAAGATGAGGGTGAGGGTGGGAGTGAGGGTGAGGGTGGATGTGGGGGTGAGGGATCGGGTGAGGGTGGGGTTGGATGTGTGGGTGTATGTGAGGGTGAGGGAGGAGGTGGGGGTTAGGTTGAGCGTATTGTGATGGTGAGGTTGGGGGTGGGAGATAGAGTGAGGGTTAGGGTGAGGGTGAGCGTGAGGGTGTGGGTGGGGGTTAGGGTGAGTGTGAGTGTGGGGGTGTGGGTTAGGGTGAGGGTAATGGTTGCGGTCGGGGTGGGTATGGGGTGGGTGGTGAGCGGGAGGGTGTGGGTGGGTGTTGGGGATAGGGTGAGGGTGGGGGTGGGAGGGAGGATGAGGGTGAGGGCTTGGGGGAGGGAGAGGGTGAGGTTGGGCTGGGGGTGGGGGTGAGGGTGAGGGTGAAGATGAGGTTGCCGGAGGGCTGAGGGCGAGCATGGGGGTGGATGTGGTGGTGAGGGTGAGTGTGGGGTTGGATGTGCGGGTGAGTGTGAGGGTGGGGATGGGGGTTAGGATGAGGGTGAGGTTCGGGGTGGGATATAGGGTGAGGGCTAGGGTGAGGGTGGAGGTGGGAGTGAGGATGAGGGTGGGGGTGGGGGTGAGGGTGGGGGTTGGGGTGAGGTTGGCGGTGGCGGTGGGGGTTGGGGTAAGGATGAGGGTGAGGGTGCGGGTGGGGGTGGGTTGAAGGTGAGGGTGTGGGTGGGGATTGGGATGATGGTGAGTGTGGGGGTTGGGGTGAGGGAGAAGGTGGGGTTGGGGGTTGGGGTAAGGATGAGGGTTAAGGTTAGGGTGAGAATGGGGGTGGGGGTGAGGCTGAGGGTGATGGTGGGGGTGGGGGAGAGGGTAATGGTGGTGGTGGGGGTTAGGGTGAGGGTAATTGTGGGGATGGGGTGGCGGTTAGGGTGCGGGTGAAAGTGTTGGTGAGAGTGAGGGTGGGGGTTAGAATCATAGAATCATAGAATATCAGGGTTGGAAGGGACCTTAGGAGGTCATCTAGTCCAACCCCCTGCTCAAAGCAGGACCAATCCCCAATTTTGCCCCAGATCCCTAAATGGCCCCCTCAATGATTGAACTCACAACCCTGGGTTTAACAGGCCAATGCTCAAACCACTGAGCTATCCCTCCCCCCGGTTAGGGTGAGGGTGGGAGTGAGGGTGAGGGTGGATATGGGGTGAGGTTGCAGGTGAGGGTGGGGTTGGATGTGTGGGTGACGGTGAGGGTGGGGGTTAGGTTGAGGGTAGGGTGAGGTTGAGGTTGGGGGTGGGAGATAGGGTGAGGGTGAGGGTGATGGTGAGAGTGGGGTTGTGGGTTAGGGTGAGGGTAAGGGTTATGGTCTGGGCGGGGATGGGGTGGGTGGTGAGCGGGAAGGTGTGGGTGGGGGTTGTGGTTAGGGTGAGGGTGGGGTTGGGAGTGAGGATGGGGGTGAGGGTGGGGGTTGGGGTGAGGGTGGCCGTGTGGGTGGGGGTTGGGGTAAGGATGAGGATGGGGTTGGGGGTGGGTGGGGGTGGGGATGAGGGTGAGTGTGGGGGTTGGGGTGAGGGAGAGGGTGGGGTTGAGGGTGAGTGTTCAGGGTTATGGTTAGGGTGACGGTGAGGGTCAGTGTGGGGGTGGGGGATAGGGGTGAGGGTGAGCGTTAGTGTGGAAATCAGGGCAGAGACAGAAGCCCACAAGAGGGCTATGGAAGCAGAAAGAATCAGGGAGGAGGTGGCCCACAAGAGAGCTATGGAGGCTGTTGCAGAGTTGAAGAGTCGAAACCCTTCAGCGGCAGGCTCCACTTCCCCAAAAATCCCCAAACAGGAGCGTCTATGCCCCCAGTATGATAAATCCAAGGATATAGCCGAATATTTTATCACCTCCGAGAGACTGTGCTCCCTCCATGCGATCCCTGAAGATCAAAAAATGACCACCTTGATAGCCAAATTGACTGGCAGAGCTCTGGACATATTCAATAAAATGGCCATTGGTGATGCCTCCAATTATGGTAAATTTAAGGAACTGGTTTTGAAACAGTTTCAGGTTACACCTGAAACCTACAGGGTTAAATTCAGGAGTCTTAAGAGGGGAGATGGATTAAGAAATGTGGCTTATGCAAATGAAGTGACAGTTCTGGTAGATAAGTGGGTGAGGGGAAAAGACATTACAAGCTTTGAAGGAATGTGTGATATGGTTGCTCAGGAACAATTCCTGAATCTGTGCAGTGATGATGTAAAACAGTACTTGTGGGACAAAAGGTAAAAGCCGTGGGTGAATTAGCTGGGTTTGCAGACTCCTATGAGCATGCGCAAGCTGCAATTAAGCATAACCCACTGGCAGAGGGGTACAGGGTTGGGGGAAAACAGAGTCACCGTGTTTTCCCCTGGGAAAAAGGAGGCTAGGCGCTCACCTCCCCATTCCCCTAGTACTCGTCCCAAATTCCCTGTACAATCAGAGGAGCCCAGGAGGTGCTATCAGTGTAAGTCCACCGAGCACCTGAGAGATAAGTGTCCCCTGCTGAGTGAAAACAGGCATCAAGTGGCCCATGAAGCTGCTGCCTCTTTCCACACAGGGTTTGTGAAGTTGACTTCTACCCCACCAAGCAGTGAGCATGTGCATGCTGTTAAACTGAATGGGAAGTTAATCACTGGGTTGAGAGATACAGGTGCTGAAATTTCTATAGTTAGGAGGGACCTGATCCAAGAGAAGGATTGGTTGCCAGGTAAAGTGGCGGAATTGGAACTGGTGGGTGGCTACAAAGTCATTGCACCTTTGGCTAATGTACACATGTAAACGGAAATTTGCAGGCTGAGCTAACGGTGGCAACAGTATCACACAATTTTGCACCGTTTCTACTGGGAAATGATTTCTTTACTGTGGCAGAGTCTGTCCCAGGGTCGGGTGGCAGCAAGCAGGAGCCTTGTGCTTAAAACCCCAGGGTGGGGGGTGAAGGCACAGGGACTGCAGCTGTGGCGACAGGGATGGCTGTGGCCAGTTCCTGTCCTGTAATCATCTCCCCGGGGGAGGGGAATGTTCTACCTCATAGCAAGGGGGGAATTTTGCAGGCCACTGAAGGGTCTGTCTTAGCCTTCAGCTGTGAGCCCACAGCTGGACCAGGGTCACCTTCTCTTCAGGGGGACACGGGAGTGTCTGGTTCAGAGGGAAGCCCAGGGAGGGAAAGTGAGGGGGGGGCAGAGAGCCGCCCACCTTTTGTCAGGAGCATCTTGCCCAGGAAGAGGGTGAAAAGTCTGCATGTAAGATGCCAGACCCCTATCCTGTGGATCAGGTTAAAAGGGAAAGCTGGGGGTCAGACCTCCTGGAAGGGGGAATCCATCCAGCTGACTGTGGGGAATCAGGGAGGCAGCCGGTGGGGCCCAGGAAGTATCATCACTGGCTATTGTCCCTGGCCCGGGGTAAGGAAGAAGATCCCTGGAGGTTCCTGCCCATCAGAGAGGAACTTTTCCAGAAGGTGGCTATGGATAAAGTGGGGGTCCCCAGCAAGGTCCTTACAGACCAGGGATCCAAGGTCATGTCAGCCCTGCTCCGGGGCGTGTGGGAGAAAGGTGGGGTCTGGCCCACCTGGGCCTCTGCATATCACCCTCAGTCCAACGGGCTGCTGGAGAGAGTTCAGGGGACCGTGAGGCTGATGCTGAGGGCTTGTATAAATCAGCATCCACAGGGACTGGGACAAGTACCTGCCCCACCGATGGCACAGGAAGTGCCCCAGGAATCACCAGGGGGCTTCCCTTTCCAGTTGTGGTAAGGTAGGAGAGTAAGGGGACCCCTAGAACCGGTAAGGGATGATTGGTATGAGAAGGGGGAAGGACCCCCTGGTGGATCTCTCCCCTGAGATGGGAGCCCATCCTCCCCTCAGGTGTCCCCCAGTCAGAGGAACTGGGAAAACAGCCCGGAACCTGAAGA